>PVKV010007454.1:30420-96037 GCA_004027835.1 Alouatta palliata | reverse complement strand
TTGTTTGTAATAATCTCTGATGATGGTTTGAATTTCTGTGGAATCTGTGGTGATATCCCCTTTATCATTTTTTATTGCATCTATTTGATTATTTTCTCTTTTCTTTTTTATTAATCTGGCTAGTGGTCTGTCTATTTTGTTGACCTTTTCGAAAAACCAGCTCCTGGTTTTATTGATTTTTTGAAGGGTTTTTCGTGTCAAAAATATGGAACGCTTCACAAATTTGCGTGTCATCCTTGCGCAGGGGCCATGCTAATCTTCTCTGTATCGTTCCAATTTTAGTATATGTGCTGCCGAAGCGAGCACTATTTCATTTGTTAAGTGAAATTCTTAAAACTAAAATTTTTTACTATTTGTTTTTCCTTTTTGTTTACACATTGGTTAAGTTGATATACGAAAGGCAGGTTAAATGCTTGATTTTATTTACCAGTTCAGAAAAATGACATTTTTTTAGCATTCTCCAAAGATGATTGCTTTTTTTTTTTTTTAGTATTATGAATTCTTGGATTTTAATATATTTAGTGTCTTTCAATCCCAGAGTAAAATAATACCTATTTAAACACTTCAGTTTGGCTTGTATCCTATTGACATAACCCCAACAATCTTTGATAGCTTCTTCAGACCAAGGCTTTATTTTTTTAATTTTTGGGGGGATAGGGTCTTTGCCCAGGCTGGAGTACAGTAGTGCAGTCGTAACTCATTGCAGCCTTGATCTTCTGGGCTCAAGCAGTCCTTCTGCCTCAGACGCCCATGTAGTTGAGACTACAGGTGCACACCACCATATTTGACTGATTTTATTTTATTTTTATTTTTTATTATTTATTTTTTAATTTTTTATTTTTTTTTATTGCATTTTAGGTTTTGGGGTACATGTGAAGAACACGCAAAATTGTTGCATAGGTACACACATGGCAGTGTGATTTGCTGCCTTCCTCTCCATCACCTATATCTGGCCTTTCTCCCCATGCTATCTCTCCCCAACTCCCCACCCCACGCTGTCCCGCCCCTGTTTCCCCCGACAGACCCCAATGTGTGATGCTCCCTTCCTCTTGTGTCCATGTGTTCTCATTGTTCAACACCCAACTATGAGTGAGAACATGCGGTGTTTGATTTTCTGTTCTTGTGTCAGTTTGCTGAGAATGATGGTTTCCAGATTCATCCATGTCCCTACAAAGGACATGAACTCACCATTTTTGGTGGCTGCATAGTATTCCATGGTGTATATGTGCCACATTTTCCCTCTCCAATGTATCATCAATGGGCATTTGGGTTGGCTCCAGGTCTTTGCTATTGTAAATTGTGCTGCAACGAGCATTCATGTGCATGAGTCCTTATACTAGAACGATTTATAATCCTTTGGATATATACCAAGTAATGAGATTGCTGGATCAAATGGAATTTCTATTTCTAGGTCCTTGAAGAATTGCCACACTGTCTTCCACAATGGTTGAACTAATTTACACTCCCACCAACAGTGTAAAAGTATTCTGTTTCTCCACATCCTCTCCAGCATCTGTTGTCTCCAGATTTTTTAATGATCGCCATTCTAAGTGGCGTGAGATGCTATCTGAATGTAGTTTTGATTTGCATTTCTCTAATGACCAGTGATGATGAGCATGTTTTCATATGTTTGTTGGCCTCATGTCTGTCTTTTTTGTAAAGTGTCTGTTCATATCTTTGCCCACTTTTGAATGGGCTTGTTTGTTTTTCTTGTAAATCTGTTTTAGTTCTTTGTAGATTCTGGATATCAGCCCTTTGTGAGATGGGTAGATTGCAAAAATTTTTTCCCATTCTGTTGGTTGCCGATTCACTCTAATGACTGTTTCTTTTGCCGTGCAGAAGCTGTGGAGTTTGATTAGGTCCCATTTGTCTATTTTAGCTTTTGTTGCCAGTGCTCATGAAGTCCTTGCCTACAGCTATGTCCTGAATGGTTTTGCCCAGATTTTCATGTAGGGTGTTTATGGTGTTAGGTCTTATGTTTAAGTCTTTAATCCATCTGGAGTTAATTTTAGTGTAAGGTGTCAGGAAGGGGTCCAGTTTCTGCTTTCTGCACATGGCTAGCCAGTTTCCCCAACACCATTTATTAAACAGGGACTCCTTTCTACATTGCTTGTATTTGTCAGATTTGTCAAAGATCGGATGGTTGTTGATGTGTGGTTTTGCCTCTGAGGCCTCTGTTCTGTTCCATTGGTCTATATCTCTGTTTTGGTACCAGTACCATGCTGTTTTGGTTAGTGTAGCCTTGTAGTATAGTTTGAAGTCCAGTAGTGTGCTGCCTCCCGCTTTGTTCTTTTTGCTTAGAATTGACTTGGCTATGCGGGCTCTCTTTTGGTTCCATATGAAGTTTAAGGTGGTTTTTTCCAGTTCTGTGAAAAAGGTCATTGGCAGCCTGATGGGGATAGTGTTGAATCTGTAAATTACTTTGGGCAGTATGGCCATTTTCACAATATTGATTCTTCCTAACCATGAGCATGGAATGTTTTTATAGCTGTTTGTGTCCTCTCTTATTTCGTTGAGCAGTGGTTTGTAGTTCTTGAAGAGGTCCTTTATGTTCCTTGTTAGTTGTATTCCTAGGTATTTTATTCTCTTCGTAGCAATTGTGAATGGCAGTTCTTTCTTGATTTGGCTGTCTTTAAGTCTGTTATTGGTGTATAGGAATGCTTGTGATTTTTGCACATTGATTATGTATCCTGAGACTTTGCTGAAGTTGCTTATCAGTTTCAGGAGATTTTGGGCTTAGATGATAGGGTGTTCTAGATATACAATCATGTCGTCTGCAAATAGAGACAATTTGACTTCCTCCTTTCCTATTTGAATACCCTTTATTTCTTTTTCTTGCCTGATTGCTCTGGCTAGAACTTCCAATATTATATCGAATACGAGTGGTGAGAGAGGGCATCCTTGTCTAGTGCCAGATTTCAAAGGGAATGCTTCCAGTTTTTGCCCATTCAGTATGATGTTGGCTGTTGGTTTGTCATAAATAGCTTTTATTATTTTGAGTTATGTTCCGTCAATACCTAGTTTATTGAGGGTTTTTAGCATAAAAGGCTGTTGAATTTTGTCTAAGGCCTTCTCTGTGTCAACTGATATAATCATGTGGTTTTTGTCTTTGGTTCTGTTTATGTAGTGAATTATGTTTATAGACTTGTGTATGTTGAACCAGCCTTGCATCCCCGGGATGAATCCTACTTGATCATGGTGGATAAGCTTTTTGATGTGCTGTTGCAATCAGTTTGCCAGTATTTTATTGAAGATTTTTGAATCTATGTTCATCATCAATATTGGCCTGAAGTTTTCTTTTCTTGCTGAGTCTCTGCCGGATTTTGGTATCAGGATAATGTTAGTCTCATAAAATGATTTGGGAAGGATTCCCTCTTTTTGGATTGTTTGGAATAGTTTCAGAAAGAATGGTACTAGCTTCTCTTTGTATGTCTGGTAGAATTTGGCTGTGAGCCCATCTGGACCTGGGCTTTTTTTGGGTGGTAGGTTCTTAATTGCTGCCTCAACTTCAGCCCTTGTTATTGATCTGTTCAGGGTTGCGGCTTCTTCCTGATTTAGGCTTGGGAGGATGCAAGTGTCCAGGACTTTAACCATTTCTTCCAGGTTTACTGGTTTATGCGCCTCGAGTTATTTGTAATAATCTCTGATGATGGTTTGAATTTCTGTGGAATGTGTGGTGATATCCTCTTTATCGTTTTTTATTGCATGTATTTGATTCTTCTCTCTTTTCTTTTTTATTAATCTGGCTAGTGGTCTCTGTATTTTGTTGATCTTTTTGAAAAACCAGCTCCTGGATTTATTGATTTTTTGAAGGGTTTTTGTGTCTCTGTCTCCTTCAGTTCTGCTCTGATCTTAGTTATTTCTTGTCTTCTGCTAGGTTTTGAGTTTTTTTGATCTTGCTCCTCTAGTTTGTTCAATTTTGACGATAGGGTGTCAATTTTAGATCTTTCCTTGCTTCTCATGTGGGCATTTATTGCTATATATTTTCCTCTAGAGACTGCTTTAAATGTGTCCCAGAGATTCTAGTATGTCGTGTCTTCGTTCTCATTGATTTTGAAGAACATCTTTATTTGTGCCTTCATTTCATTGTTTATCCAGCCAATATTCATGAGCCAGTTGTTCAGTTTCCATGAAGCTGTGCGGTTCTGAGTTTGTTTCTGAATTCTGAGTTCTAACTTGATTGCACTGTGGTCTGAGAGACTGTTATGATTTCCATTCTTTTGCATTTGCTGAGGAGTGATTTACTTCCAATTATGTGGTCAGTTTTAGAGTAGGTGTGATGTGGTGCTCAGAAGAATGTATATTTCGTGGATTTGGGGTGGAGAGTTGTGTAAATGTCTATTCGTTTTGCTTGGTCCAGGTCTGAGTTCAAGTCCTGGATATCCTTGTTAATTTTCTGTCTTGTTGATCTGTCTAATATTGACAATGGGGTGTTAAAATCTTCCACTATTATTGTGTGGGAGTCTAAGTCTCTTTGTAAGTCATTAAGAACTTGCCTTATGTATCTGGGTGCTCCTGTATTAGGTGCATATATATTTAGGACTGTTAGCTGTTCTTGTTGCGTTGATCCTTTTACCATTATGTAATGTTCTTGTTTGTCTCTTTTGATATTTGTTGGTTTAAAGTCTATTTTATCAGAGATGAGAATTGCAACTCCTGCTTTTTTTCTGCTCTCCATTTGCTTGTTAAATCTTCCTCCATCCCTTTATTTTGAGCCTCTGTGTATCCATGCATGCGAGATGGCTTTCCTGGATGTAGCACACCCATGGGTTTTGGCTTTTTATCCAATTTGCCAGTCTATGTCTTTTGATTGGGGCATTTAGCCCATTTACATTTAGGGTTAGTATTATGTGTGAATTTGATCCTGCCATTTTGATGCTAGCTGTCTGTTTTGCCGGTTAGTTGATGCAGTTTCTTCATTGTGTTGATGCTCTTTACCATTTGGTATGTTTTTCAGTGGCTGGTACTGGTTGTTCCTTTCTATGTTTAGTGCCTCTTTCAGGAGCTCTTGTAAAGCAGGCCTGGTGGTGATGAAATCTCTGAGTACTTGCTCGTTTACAAAGGATTTTATTTTTCCTTCACTTAAGAAGCTTAGTTTGGCTGGATATGAAATTCCAGATTGAAAGTTCTTTTCTTTAAGGATGTTGAATATTGGCCCCCACTCTCTTCTGGCTTGTAGGGTTTCTGCTGAGAGATCTGCTGTGTGTCTGATGGGCTTCCCTTTGTGGGTAACCCAATCTTTCTCTCTGGCTGCCCTTAGCATTTTCTCCTTCATTTCAACCCTGATGAATCTGACGATTATGTGTCTTGGGGTTGCTCTTCTTGAGGAATACCTTTGTGGTGTTCTCTGTATTTCCTGGACTTGAATATTGGTCTGCCTTGCTAGGTTGGGGAAGTTTTCCTGGATAATATCCTGAAGAGTATTTTCCAGCTTGGATTCATTCTCTCCGTCACATTCAGGTACACCTAGCAAACGTACATTAGGTCTTTTCATGTAGTCCCATATTTCTTGGAGACTTTGTTCATTCCTTTTTACCCTTTTTTCTCTAATCTTGCCTTCTCATTTTATTTCATTGAGTTGATCTTCAACCTCTGATATCCTTTCTTCTGCTTGGTCAGTTCGGCTGTTGAAACTTGTGTATGCTTCACGAAGTTCTCATGTTGTGTTTTTCAGCTCCATCAATTCACTTATATTCCTCTCTAAGTTGTTTATTCCTGTTAGCATTTCATCTAATCTTTTTTCAGGGTTCTTAGTTTCTTTGCATTGGGTTAGAACATGTTCTTTTAGCTCACACAAGTTTCTTATTACCCACTTTCTGAAGCCTGATTCTGTCAATTCATCACACTCATTGTCCATCCAGCCTTGTTCCCTTGCTGGTGAGGAGTTGTGATCCCTTGTAGGAGCAGATCCCTTGTTCTGGTTTCAGGTGTTTTCATCCTTTTGCACTAGTTTCTTCCCATCTTTGTGGATTTATCCACCTGTCGTCTTTGCAGTTGTTGACTTTCAGATTGGGTCTCTGAGTGGACATCTGTTTGTCGATGATGGAGTTATTTCTTTCTGTTTCTTAGTTTTCCTTCTAACAGTCAGGTCCCACTGCTGTAGGACTGCTGAGGTCCACTCCAGGCCCTGCTTGCCTGGGGATCACCTGCAGCAGCTGCAGAACACTAAGGGTTGCTGCCAGTTTCTTCTTCTGCTATCTTTGTCCCAGAAGGATACCCACCAGATGTCAGTCTGAGCTCTCCTTTATGACGTTACTCTTTGGATATATAGGAGTCAGGGAGCTGCTTGAGGAGACAGTCTGTCCTTTAGAGGAGCTCAAGTGCTGAGCTGTGAGCTCGGTTGTTCATTCAGAGCTGCTGGGCAGGTACGTTTAAGTCCGCTGCAGCAGAACTCATAAACTCTTTTTTTTCCCCCAGGTGCTCTGTCCTGGGGAGTTAGGGCTTTATTGATGAGTTTCCCTTGTGCTGCCTGTTTTCAGGGCTGCCCTGCCCAGCGAGGAGGCAGCTTAATCACTGTCTGCCTGCAGAGGCTTTGCTGAGCTGCTGTGGGCTCCGCCCAGCTGCCATGTGAACTTCCCTGCCTTCCTGTTTATACGGGTATAGTTAGAACTGCCTCGGCAATGGTGGCCCACTTCTATAATGGCGGACTCTCTCTGTGATGGTGCGCTGCCTCAGCAATGGCAAACTACCTCCGTAGTGGTGGACTTCCTCAGTAATGGCAGACTCCCCTCCCTCACAGAGCTGGACTATCCCGGGTTCAGCTGTGCTTGCTGTGAATCTCTCAATCCAGAGCATTTCTGATTGCTGTTGTTTGTGAGGGTGGGACCAGCAAAGCCTGATCATTTGGCTCCCTGCCTCAGAGCCTGTTTTTTTTTTTTTTTTTTTTTTAGTTGAACGGTCGACTCTGTCTCCCAGGTGTTCCGGTCGCCTGTTCAAAAGGCTCCGGGATCTGTGTGATTTCCCGTGCGGCGACCCACTGTGCCGGCTGAAACAGCCACGCTGAGATTCGTGGCACTTCTTTGCCCAGGAATCTCCTGGCCTGGCTCCCTGTTTCAGTCTCCTTTTTAATCAGTTGAATGAGTGACTCTATATCCCAGGAGCTCCAATCACCAGCTAAAATGGCGCCCAGACCCATGTGTTTTGTATGGGGAACCGCTGCGCCGGGGCACTGGCCGAAGCAGCTGCACTGGCGAAAACAGCTGCGCTGGCAACCCATGGGGCTCCTCTTCCTGGGAATCTCCTGATCTGTGGGCAATAAAAATCTGTGTGGAAATGCAGCGTCCACTCACCCTCCGATCTTTCCCTGGGAGCTGCAATCCTGAGCTGCTCCTAATCGGCCGTCTTGGATCCGTCCCTCGACTAATTTTATTTTTTTAGAGGTAGGGAGGCCTCACTTTGTTGCCTAGGCTGGTTTCGATCTCCAGACTCAAGGAATCCACCTGCTTTGGCCTCCAGAAGTTCTGGAATTACAGGCATGAGCCACTGTGCCAGCCTAAGACCAAGGCTTTTTAAAATGTGGTTCCAGAGTTTATTAATAGGCTTCAAGAAATCCACGAATCTCCTAAAATGTTGAAGAAAAAGTATTGTATGTATATGTGCATCTTTTTCTGAGTAGTTTCATAGCTCTTAACAGATTTTCAAAAGGATTTTGACTTCTAAAATTTAGTTACTTATATATTATCCTAGGGACTCCTGGCCATAGGCACATATAATTTGTAGAATCAGCAGATTATAGTGGGATGAGAAATGAGAAGGAAGTGAGAGAATTGAGACAATGAACAGAGAGATATTCCAGGAGAGAATGGGGGAAGAGAACAGAAGTCATACATGATGTACAGTAGTCCCACTTACCCCCTTTCACTTTCTGTGGTTTTAGTTAACAGTGGTCAACTTTGGTCCGAAAGAGTAAATGGAAAATTCCAGAAATAAACAATATATACATTTTAAGTTGTATGCCATTCTGAGTACTACAGTGAAATCTTGTGCTGCCTTGTCCCTTTCTCTCTGGGTAATGAAATCATCTCTTTGTTTAGTATATCCACAGTGTAGATGCTACCCGTCCATTAGTCATTTAGTAGCCATCTGGACTATCAGAACAACTGTTGTGGTATCACAGTGCTTATGTTCAAGCAACTCTTATTTTACTTATTAATGGCACCAAAGCACAAGACTAGTGATGGTGCTAGAAATAGACTAGAAATAAAAATAAAATCTTAAGCTCCCCAACTGAATAGAAACCCATCTTGGCCAAGGAAACCCCAGAGCAAGCTTAAAAACTGAGTTCCCAGCCATGAGGATGGGAGGTCATTCACACCTCCGTGTGCCCCTCTCTTACTGACCTTTAATCTGAATTGTTTTCTAAGGTATAAGCAGAAACCAGCTCTAGAAAACAAGAAACCAAGGGCTCATTCTTTAATCACATTTAGCCATTCATCTGGGGTTATAACCAAACTCCCCTGTCCCTCTTTGGAGCTTCGCAGTACATCCCTACCCCAAAACTGACCAGCATCTCTGGACTGGTTTTGGCCAACTCATGAAGAAACTTCAGTGAGGGTTTTTAATGTCTTCTTCTAACTCACCTTCTAATGTTAGAGGGCCAAAACCTCCACCCTGGGATCATGCTATTGCCGCCATTTTTTGAACACACAACCTGTGAAGAGGCATGAAGCTAAGTTGTGTATGTGCCTGTTTCTCCTTTCGTAAATACTCATGACTCTTCCTGTAGCTTATTGAATATGTACACTAGCCACCCTGTTCAGCATAAATTCCTGACCTCCCTGAAAGGACTTGCTCTTGGCTTACACTAGAGGCTGTGATTCCCAGCTTGCTGGTGGTTAGCTGCAGGATGCAGCCTTTTATGAGAAATAAAGCTCTCCTTTCCAAAAGTTGTAAACCTTGTGATTCTTCATTTGACACTGGCAAATTGGATATGCCAAAGAAAATCTAAAGTTTTTTCTTTTAAGTGAAAAAGTCAAAGTTCCCAACTTAATAAGAAAAGGAAAAAAATTGTACACTGAGGTGACTAAGATCTTTGGTAAGAATGAGTCTTCTATCCGTGAAATTATGAAGAAGGAAAAAAAATCTGCACTAGTTTCACAATCACACTTTAAATAGCAAAAGTTATGGCCATAGTACAGTAAGATATTTTGAGAGAAAGATCACCTTTTCATAATTTTTATTATATTATTATAGTTGTTCTATTTTGTTATTGTTGTTAATTTCTTATTGTGCCTAATTTATAAATTAAACTTTATCATAGGTATGTATGTGGTCTAAGGGTGTGGTCCCCCTTTACTTCTCCAGTTTCTACACCCCTCCACCATGCAGTTGAATATCCGCACGTAATTTTTGACTTCCTAAAAACTTAACTACTAATAGCCTATTTTTGACCAGAAGCCTTACCAGTAGCACAATTAACACATAATTTGTGTGTTATATGTATTACGTACTTTATTCTCATGATAAAGTAAGCTAAAGTAAGCTAGAGAAAGAAAACATTAAGAAAATCGTAAGAAAAAGAAAATATATTTACTATTCATTAAGTGGAAGTGGCTCATCATAAAAGTATTCATCTTTGTCATCTTTATGTTGAATAGGCTGAGGAAGAAGAGGAAGAGGAAGGGTTGGTCTTGTTGTCTCAAGGGTGGCAGAAATGGAAGAAAATCCTTGTATGAGTAGACCTGTACAGTTCAAACCCATCTTGTTACATAGTACTGCAGATACAGGGTTCAGAACTATCCGCAGTTGCAGACATCATCTGGGGTCTTAGAGTGTATCTCCTGAAGATAAGGGGAGATTACTATTACAAAGAGGTTAATTTTTGTTTTTAGGATAGGAGAATTATGAGCATGTTTAAATGTTTGCCATTTCTCCATTCTTAATAACTCATGATTGTCCTTTACTTTATGTTACCCTTTCGTAGAAGCCTTTCTGTTGCTTCTCATTTCCATAATAACTTGTCTGTGATTCTGTTTTGATACTTGCCTGACTTGTCTGATTTTCTTTAATGTCTCCCTCTCCAGACTGTCAGTTCCTCTAAGACTAGTACCATCTTATGTGTATCCCTAATGCCCACCTGGTACATCGTATGTTCAGTAAATGCTTTGGGGATGCAGTGGATGTGTTAAAAATACAATAGTCTTATTTTCTGGTAAATTTCTTATTTTCTGTTTTAAAATTCAGGAAATCTATTACTTTCATTTGCATCTTTAACACTTACATTGTGATCACTTCTATATAATGTTTTTTTTTAGAGTGTTGGCAGTTTATTGGACCCAAAATTGAATTGTCTGAAGTATACTCAAGGGACCAGCATTAGCTACCCTGTTAGTTGTTAGATGAACTTGGTATCTTTTCTTGGTTCTATGTTGATTAAGGCAAATGAAATCTTATTAAACTGTTTGGATTCTTCACTCATCAAAGAGAAAATAGATGAGTTTATCACACAGAAAAGCACAACAGAAATGGATTTTTCTTGTAGACTAGACTTTTTGGAGAGGGTCAGAGCACATGTAGTTAGTAACTAAATGATAAAAGGTAAGACTAAGATGATTTGATGTCTGCATGTGGTATATGCAAAGTGCTTTATGGAAGCAGTGGAATAGTATATATTTTTACAAAACATTTAAATGGTAATAGGAACAGAATAAAATGTCTAATACCTTCTTCAGATCACGTCCTGTTTACTTGTGTGCTCTTCCCCTAGGGATTTTGTTATTTTAGATGTACTCTACCTTGTCTTAAAAGAAACTACAGATAGTTTGCTTCTAAGGCATTTGAAGTAAGTATTGATGTTCCTTTGTTCAACCTCAGGTATTTTGATAGTGTTTTTCTTTTTGTTGTTGTTTTTAAACACATTGACTTAGAGGAGATGTCCAGTCCTTTTTTCTTCTTTTTAAGTTTTGATAATTGTATTTGAAGGACTTTGTTCTTTGTTTTAATGTTGGTAGTTAGCAGCCTGTTGACGTAATATAAACCTCATGTGAGAGACTCCTTGTTTTTTTACGTCCCTAAAAGACACTGGTCTTACACATGGCAAGCATTCAATAAATATTTGTTAAATGAACAAGTGAATGTGAGAACTTAAGCTTTTACTTTAAATTGCCAATTAACAAACAACCATCTATTGGTATCCGTGGGAGACTGGTTCCAGGACCCCCTGCCAATACCAAAATCCGCAGATGCTCAAGTATTTGCATATAACCTACACATATCTTCTCATATACTTTAAAGCTCTAGATTACTTAGAATACCTAATACAATATAAATGTCACATAAGTAGTTGTTATACTGTATTGTTTAGGGCATAAGGAGAAGAGGAAAAAGTCTGTACCTATTTAGTACAGACACAGCCATCCATTTTCTTTTCTTCCAAATACTTTTGATCTATGATTGGTTGAATCCATGGATAAGGAACCTACAGGTACAAAGAACTGACTGTATTTTTTTAAATGATGATAATCAAGACACTCAAATGAAAAACCAGAAATTAGTAGTTTTCTACAATGAAAAGCTAAAACTATAGTGGCTCTTTTTTCTTTTAGTACATTATTTCTATTTTATTATTTTATTTTGCTTTATATATATATATATATATATATATATATATATATTTTTTTTTTTTTTTTTTTTTTTTTTTTTTTTTTTTTTTTTTTTTTTTTTTTTTTTTTTTTTTTTTTTTTTTTTTTTTTTTTTTTTTTTTTTTTTTTTTGGGAGACAGAATTTCGCTCTTGTTGCCCAAGCTGGAGTACATGGTACCATTTTGGCTGACTGCAATCTTTACCTCTTGGGTTCAAGTTATTTTCCTGCCTCAGCCTTCCAAATAGCTAGGATTACAGGCACTTACCACTATGCCTAGCTAATTTTTTGTATTTTTAGTTGAGATGAGGTTTCACCATGTTGGCCATGCTGGTCTCGAACTCCTGACCTCAGGCGATCCACCTACCTCGGCCTCACAAAGTGCTGGGATTACAGGCGTGACCCACTGTGCCCGGCCACATTGCTTCCTTTTAGTAAAAGAAAAATATATGTATGTATAGTTTAAGAAGAAGCTATACATGAGCAGTGTTTTTACACAATATTAATGACTTTCTTGTTAGGATGTTTTTGTTTGTACATAATAGACAAATTCTGTCATATCTGTCACTTATTAAAATATGTAATTAAATGATGGAAATACTTTACTTTGATGACACCATCCTTTCCTGGTTCTTTTATCTCTTTTTGTACTCATTTTCAGGCTTTTTAAAAATTTCTTCTTTCTTTTACCATTCTTTGAATTGTTCTTCAATTCGTGTCCTCTTCCTTCACAATTTTATCTTCTTTCCCATAACTTTACACCTATTATCTTATGATTCCCAAATCTCTAGCTTTAGACTAAAACTCTCCAGTGAGTTCTGGACTTGAATTTTTAGACATGCCTCAAACTCAGTATATACAATGTTAAGATTCCTTCTATCCAAGTCTGCTCTCGTCCTCTCTTTTACTTTTTAGTCAATGCCACTACCATCTATGAGATACCACCATCACTCTCTACCTCCAAAGGTCCACCAAATCCTATAATTTCTTTCATCTAAATATTTCTCTAACTTAACTCATTCTGATTGTTGAGTCATTGTTCTTCCTTTGTTCTGGACATCCTGAAACTGTGTGGAGGTTCCTCAAAAAACTCAAATAGAATGCTATGTGATCTGGTAGTCCCACTTATGGGTGTGTATCCTAAGGAAGTAAAAGAAGTATCTCAAAGAGATATCTGCATTCCAGTCCCATTCCATTGCAGCTTTCATCACAATAGCCAAGATATGGAAACAACCCAAGTGTCTGTCAGTGGATGAATAAGTAAAGAAAATGTGGTATATAAGTACACTGGGATTTTATGTAGCCTTAAAAAAGAAGGAAATCTTACCATTTGTGACAGCGTGGATGAACCCATAGGACGTTATGCTAAATGGAATAAAGCAGTCACAGAGCAAGAACTACTGCGTGATCTCACTTATATGTGGAATCTCAGCAAGTCAAAATAGAGAGTAGGAGGTTCACATGGGACAGGGAATTGGGGAAAATGGGAAGATGTTGGTCAAAGTGTATGCACTTTCAGTTATAAGATTAATAAGTTCTGGAGATATAATATACAACATGGTGACTATAGCTATAGTATTCTCTTGTATACTTAAAATGTACTAAGAGGAGATTTTACGTATTCTCAGCACGCACACATACAGACATGTAACTATATGGGATGACGAATATGTTAATTAACTTGATTGTGGCCATCATTTCACAATGTATGCTTATATCAAAACTACATTGTCTACCTTCAATAATATAATTTTTGTCAATTATAACTCAGTAAAGCTGGAGGAAAAATAAAAGATCATTCTGGCTAGAATAAAAAAAGTAGATTGTAGGGAGCTGAGAGGTGATACAGATAAACTACTGTGCTAAAAAGAATTAACATAGAAGGCCTGACTGTTGTCCTTTGAAAGGCGTCTTGAAAGGTAGGGCCTTGACTGGCATCTGGGAACTTGGATTTCAGGAGGGGTCCCACCATTCCCAGAATTGATACGAGTGGCACACTATGCCTAAACTGTTTGTACAAAGAGTGTGGTTTATGCTGAACATACCTGCTTTCCTCTTGAGAGTCTGGAATTTTCATATGTACCAGGAAGAGAGTGCTGGCATGACCCCAGTAAAAACCTTGGGCACTGAGTCTCTAATGAGATCCCCTGGTATCCATTTCATAAATGCCATCACAGCTTGTTGTTACTGGGGGAGTTTAGCACATACTGTGTGGTTCTACTGGGAGAAGACTGGAAGTTTCCTCTGGACTTCACCCAATGTGCCTTTTCCCTTTGCTGATTTTAACTTTTATGCTTTTTCAGTCATAACAGCTATGAGTATGACTCTTTACTGAGTCTTATAAGTCCTCCTAATGAATCATCAAACCTGGCAGTGGTCTTGGGGACCCCCAACACAGCCACTTGAGCTGGGATTATAGGTCTAGGCAAGAAGGGATGCAAGTCTGGTCCAGGGTGTTGAAATTGACTTGAGAGATGCTTAAAAAGTAGAATTAACAGGACTTGGTGATTATTTTAATGGGGAAATTTTCAAGAATTTCTGTACTCCAGCAACTGATTAAATGGTAGTATCCATTTGCTAGGGGAGGAGTATAATATAATAAAAGGAACACTGAACCTGAAGAAAAATGATCTATATGGATTCAAGTTCAGACCTGGGTGCTTATTAGCTTTGATATCACAAGCACATCTTTCTGAAGCTCAGTTATCCAAATGAGACTGTTTTAAGGATTAAATGAGACACTTGAAGAAAGTTGCTAAGTTATTAGGTAAATATAAATGTTAATTATCAATATTAAACCTTCCATTTATTAAGTACTTATTATGTACCAGAAGCTGCCAGGCACTTTACATATTGGTACTACTGTTTTGTATTGCTATAGTTTTTTATTTTTATTTTTATCTTTATTTGAGGCAGAGTTTCACTCCATTGCCCAGGCTGGAGTTAAGGGGAGTGATCTTGAATTACTATAGCCTTGACCTTCTGAGCTCAAGTGATCCTCCTGCCTCAGCCTCCTGAGTAGCTAGGATGACAGGTACTTGTCACCACACCCAGCTATTTTTAAAATTTTTTGTAGAGATGGGGTCTTGCTGTGTTGCCTAGTCTTATTGCTGTAGTCTTCATTAAACTCTGAAGCCAAATTAGTAACGTAAATATCAGGATTTTTTTCTTTTTTTACTTTATAAGATTTATATAATATTCCATACAATATTATCCTTAAGATGTATATCATGTAGGGATAGATAATGTGTTCGTTTTAAACACCACGGCTCCTAAACATTGTTATTGAGCATCTGAAGCCCAGTAAGGGCATTTGCCAAGGTTTCACAGCTATTCCAGGGTTGAGTGGCATTAGCACTCTGGTCTTCTGAAAGAGAGCACCCTTTCCACTATGCTAAATGCTTCTGGTTTACATATCCTTTGGATGAATAGAGGAATTTTGCTTTCATAATTTCAGATCTGTTGGGCAGCAAATATAATAGTACATTATAATTTCAGGCTCTCATGTCTGAATCCCAGCACTGTGGGAGGCTGCAGTGGGAGGATAGCTTGAGCCCAAGGAACTTGAGACTAGCCTGGGCTACATAGGGAGACCCAATCTCTACAAAAAATAAAAAATTAGTCAGGCGTGGTAGGACATGCCTGTAGTCCCAGCTACTTGGGAGGGGCAGATTAGAGGCTGAGATGAGAGAATCGCTTGAGCTTGGGAGGTCGAGGCTGCAGTAAATTGTGATCATGCCACTGCACTCCAGGCACTGTGCTGCCTGGGTGACAGTGAGACCTTGTCTCAAAAACAAACAAAAAAATGATTAGGTATTGAAAACTAAAACCAATTACATAGGCAAGGGAAGGCATATATTTGTAAAACTGTCTTGAGTACAAAATACCTAGATGCCAAAGAAATAATTATTTTTTTCTCTTGCAGATCACTTTACCTGCATTGTGAAGGTACTTTTTACCCTACTGTACACACAGGCTCTTGCGGCACTCTCAGTTAAATGCAGCGAAGAAGATAGGTCAGCCTGGAAACAAGATGGCTCTCTCAAAAAGGTTAGTCTCTTTCTAAGTTTATCATTTAGCAGTTAGGTGAAGTCAATTAAGCTGGGGATATTTAGTGAATAAGAGTAGGTGTTTGAAAGACAAAATGAGTTACTGGTATTTTAATTGTAAATTGAGTACCTACAGGTTAAAGAACCATTTGGCCTTCTGTAGCTGTCTCTAAACCTCCTCCTTCATCCCTTTATATTTGAGCAGTTTTGTTTTGCCTTTGCTGCAAGCCCTAAACTTAGAGAAGTTAAATAAATTGTGCTAACACAATGAACAGATGATAAAATATCTACAGACTTACCCATTTTATTTTCTACTTTTTCTTTTTGTCCCTATCCCCAATCACAATCCAAAGATAGCTTTTGATGCAGCATTTCTAAATTTAAAATCCTAGCCTTTTCTTTTCTTTCTTTTTTTTTTTGAGACAGAGTCTCACTTAGGCTGGAGTGCAGTGACACAATCTTGGCTCACTGCAACCTCCGCCTCCCAGATTCAGGCAATTCTCCTGCCTCAGACTCCCTAGTAGCTGGGACTACAGGTGCCCGCCACCACGCCCAGCTAATTTTTGTATTTTTAGTAGAGATAGGGTGTCACTATGTTGACCAGGCTGGTCTCAAACTCCCGACCTCATGATCTGCCTGCCTCGGCCTCTCAAAGTGCTGGGATTACAGGCGTGAGCCACTGTGCCTGGCCAATTCTAGCCTTTTCTTAATTATACTTCTTGAAAATATTACCTTTTTTCATGTTAGAATATATACAAGTTTAGCAAACCATTTAGAAAAATTATGCTAGTTAAATGTAAATACTTTCAGTAGCTTGAGAACAAATGAGATACTATAGAGCTATAGAACCAAAAAACTGACTGAGTGGTTCAGCTTAGAGTAAGATAAAAGAAGAAGATTGCTTCAGTGTTTATTTGTAGAAGTTGGTAGGAAAAAAATAATAGGTATAGTGTAAATTGAACCTTTTGATTGACTCACAGAGTCTTAAGGGGTTTTTAACCCTCATTAAAACTTTTTTTGTTAAAATTATGTCTACTATCAAAGGAGAACTAATTATAAGTACATGAACTGTATTCCATATAATGAATAAATACATAAAATGTATTCAATATAACAGTAAACTGTTGCCAGTTTACTCTCAAATCATAATTATATGTAGATTTAATATGGTATCATCACAGAGTTCACTATATCTTAATTATAAGTTAAGGATAATTATGGATTATGTGTCAGTTGGCCATCAAACCCAAGTACAAGGCCAATCTCCTGTCATTAAATAGAGATATTACTTTTTAAATCAAAACATAACTTGTCTAAGCCTCAGCTTTCTCAAAGGTAAATGAAAAGTTTGGACCATTTGATTTATAAGGGCCCCTCTATTTCAATTCTGTTATTCTAAATTCTCAAAATAAATTTCTGTCTTTTTGAAAGATATTTTTCCCCCTTGTTCCTGATTAATTCTTGGATAGTTTTGCTTTTTTTTTTGAGACAGAATCTCACTCTGTTGCCCAGGCTGGAGTACAGTGGTATGATCAGGGCTCACTGCAGCCTCAACCCCCTGGGCTCAAGGGATTCTCCCACCTCAGCCTCACCAAGTAGTTGGAATTATAGGTTTGTGCCGCCATGCTTGGCTGATTTTTTTGTGGTTTTAGTAGAGCTAGGGTTTTACCATGTTGCTCAGGCTGGTCTCAAATTTCTGGACTCAAGGCAATCTGCCTGCCTTGACCTACCAAAGTGCTGCGATTACAGGCATGAGCCACCTTGCCTGGCCTATTTTTCCTAAATATTCTTTTAATTTTGCTGACTGCAATCTAATCTGTTATTTGGATTGTTAGTATATGGATAGTATTCAAATCAGGTATATTAGGTTTCTGTGTTGTGTCATTTAAGTATGCTTCCTTAGTAAGCTGTCTAATCATTAAAATTACACATTTAAGAAATTTGCTGATATAATTTAGATCTAACTCCGTTTGTTAACAATTGTAAATCTATGAAGGGAGGAACATGATGTAATTTTGTTAACTTTTCGGTCCAGTTTTTTTCTGAACCTCATAATTGTTATTTTTTAAAAATACTTAATAAAATACTTTGTATGTGACAAATTCTTACCAGAACATTAATTAGAAGTGTATTGGCTTATAGCCATATAAATATATATTAGTATATTAGTTTATAGCCATATAAATATATAATTTTCTTTGGTGAAAGAAAATTAAAAATTATGATAGTCTGTAGGTTGGTTTACTACATGTTATTAGCTTTTTCTACAATAGACATAAACATTTAGATACATCGCACACTGTAAATACTTGTAATACAAACAACTATACTGTAAAACACTATTTTGTGTTAGGAACTTGAGCATCTGTGGATTTTGATTTCCAAGGGGGGGTCCTGGAACCCATTCGTCATGGAAACTGAGAGACAACCATATTTATGAGTGATGAAATATACCACTGTTACCTCTGTAGCTATTTAGATTTCTGCATCATTGATTCCTCTTATTTTTTTCACTTTCTTCTTTACATCTTCTCTCACCCCTTTCCTTCCTTCTTTTCTTCCTTTCTTCATTGAATTTCACTGATTTGCTTCATCTCTTTAATTGCTTATGTTTGGCATAATAATTGTAATGAAAACATATTTTTGCCAGATCTAATCTGGCCTATGGTAATAAAAATATAGATACTATATATTTTTGAAGGGATGTTAATTTGATAATGAGATTCAGTTCTAAAAAAGTCATTGTTACAGTTAGTGTAAATCGTACTTTTTTGGTCAATGGAATTTCTGCTAAGAGTCTTTATACTAGAATTTCTTTTCTTTTTTTCTTCCTTCCTTCCTTTTCCTTTTCTTTCTTTTCTTGATCTTTTCTTTCTTTTTTTTTTTTTTTTAATGATAGGGTCTCACTCTGTCACCCAGGTTGGAGTGCACAGTGGCATGATCATGGATCACTGCAACCTCAAACACCTGGGCTCAAGCAATCCTCCCTCCTCAGCTTCTGAAGTAGCTAGGACTGCAGGCACACACCACCACACCTGGCTGACTTTCCCATTTTTTGTGGAGAGGAAGTCTTGCTGTGTTGCCCAGGCTGGTCTTGAACTCCAGGCCTCAAGCAGTCTTCCTACTTTGGCCTCCCGAAGTACTGGGATTACAGGCATGAGCCACCACACCCAGCCTGCTAGAATTTCTTAATCTGGGATCCTTGGATAGGTTTTGTTTGCTGGGGTGTGTTGTCATAGCATCCAAAATATATGGAAAGGATCTGTCACTTCAGAAAGTTTAAGAAGTCCTATAATTTAGACAAAGTACTCTACCCAACACAGACTCTCTTGCATCTCTTGACCCTTTAACCCACATACTTTTGCCACCTCCCCCTTAGGATTCTTTTTTATCTCAATTTTAAGTCTTTCATCTGTGTTCTCAGAAATCATCTTTTTTAAGCTTCATAAGCCTACTTTTTCATTTATTCAAAGATTGCCTATACAAAATATGTTTTCTTAATACTTTGTATCGAGAAGGCTTCTCAATACAAAGCAGTGAACATTATGTTATATTTAACTTTCTGATATGATATAAAACTTCCCATGTGTAAAATAAATGCTTGAAAGTATTTGATAATAATGACTTGAAAGTTAATTATCACTCAGTGACTTACTTAGCTGATCTGAACAGAAATACTTTTCTGTTGTACTCTTTGAATCTTTTACTCAAAAAAGTATATTGAATTTAGGAAGCTTTTAGGCTGAATTGTATATTTAGAGAAACTTAACTATGCCACATTGATTAATAAATAGCAGATCTCTGATAGTATTTTGAGTTTTCTACGAATGTATGGTAGTGTTTTGGGTTTAGGTGAACTCTGCCAATTTAAGAGTTAATTTACTTAAATCAGTTTTAAAAACATGATACGTTGCTGTTTTGACATTTAGTTCCATATTGATTCTTGTAAATTATATATCATATATAGGTCATTATATTTAACCAGTAATCATACTGTTGATTAATTAGGTAAGGGGGGTGAGTCACATGATATAAGGAGAACCATTGCAGAGTCAGAGTCATTTGTATAGTTTAGAATCAGGACATAATACTATATAGCTGAGTGAGTATGGCAGAAAGCACAGGAGTAATTTAAAGATAATGCAAAGAACTATTATCAAAAGAGGCACACCCAAGCAAGTTCCAAGGTCCAATATTCCAAAACTTCAGTATTAGTAAAATAAATTTAATCAGTTAATTAGCAGGTATTTCTTGCTCAGATTTTTGTTATGCAGAGGGACACATGGAAAATAAAAAGCATAGTTCCTGATATTTTGGAATTTATAATCTGGTTGGAAAGAGCACAGTAACATGAATGAAACAATGAGGAACTATAGAAAAAATAAGTATCATCAAATAATAAATTATGTGGTCCAAACTATCTGTGACTTAAAAGTTCAGGTTAAACTTATATTTTGTGATGTTTATCCCTTCCTATATTTTAGGGTTTTTTTTTTTTTTGAGATGGAGTCTTGCTCTCTTGCCCAGGCTGGAGTGCAGTGGCATGATCTCAGTTCACCACATCCTCTGCCTCCCAGGTTCAAGTGATTCTCCTGCCTCAACCTCCCAAGTAGCCGAGACTACAGGCACGATGCCCAGCTAATTTTTATATTTTTAGTAGAGATGGGATTTCACTACCTTGGTCAGGGTTTCACTGTGTTGGTCAGGCTGGTCTCCTGACCTCTTGATCCACCCACCTCGGCCTCCCAAAGTGCTGGGATTACAAGCATGAGCCACCATGCCCAGCCATTATGATTTTAAAAGTATAGTTAATAAGTAGAATAAAGGCCATCATAGCAATTATTACTTTATCCCAATTTACATTTTATGGTAATTTGCATGTTACACTTTGTATTTCCATGAATATAAAAAGAGGTGCATTTCTTTATGCATAAAGATTTTATTGAAATAAATTTGAATTCATAAAAGCCATTATTTTTTCTTTCTTATAAAAATAGAAGTAATCACTAAGATCAAGTTGTAGACTGTTACTTAATGTCATTATCTGCATGTTCCGTAATAAGTATATTGTCCTATTCTATTTTTATAGTATATTATTTTAATAAATCCTCAAAGACGTTTGAGGGAAATTGTAAATGAAAAAATTTGTGGTCTGTATTTTTTTCTATTGTTTGCATATGTTATACTGCTATAATGACTATATTTTTTTAAATTTGGCTCTTTGCACATTGTAAACTTTTTTGGTACAGCTTAAATTTGTCATATTTGCTGCTTAGAAAATGTTTTTTTAAGTTGGTATTTCATTATTTAGGTAACAGCCTTACTTTCATTGGTCATTTCTAGTTTCTTGCTGTAACAGTGCTGTAGTGGATGTCTTGTACATATAGCTGTTTTTTTTTCTTTTGGATTATATCTCTAGGAAGAATTCCCAAGGGTGGGAATTACTGGGTCAAAAAATATGACTTACGTATGTTCATTTACATTTAATTATGTAATATATCTGCTGTCTTTTAAAGAAGTATTGGAATAGCTTTTACCACCTACCCAGTTTCATTGTGAATCCAGAGGTGTACAATTTTACCTGAATTTTGAAGAATTGAAGCTTATATGCTTGAAAGATAATATAATCACAATTTTACTCTACTTATTAAAAATTATTTCCAGTGTATATTTTTGATAATTTTCAGTGACCAGTGTAACTAATATTTTAATTTTCTCCAGAATACATGTGATGCAGAAAAGTCTTATGAAGTGTTACTGAGCTTTGTGATAAGTGAACTATCTAAAGGAAAGTTATACCATGAAGAAGGAACTCAGGAGTGTGCAATGGTATGCTTTTGCTAAAATCAGATGTAGTAGTTATTTAGTAAAAAAAAAAAATTAAAATTTTGCCATTATAAATGTAATTTTTAAAAACTTTATTTATTGTAGACTGACTTGTTCAAATTTTCTTTTTTAACTTTAGGTTAACCCTACTGCTTGGTCTCCGGAATCCATGGAAAAATACTTACAGGACTTCTGCTTACCTTTTCTCAGAATTACCAGCCTTCTTCAGCACCATCTTTTTGGGGAAGATTTACCTAGCTGCCAGGTATAATTTGGGATATGTAGTAGAGAGCCTTGTTTTTATAATAAGCTATTTTATTTTTGAAGTATACTGGTATATAGTATAGTACATATGTAACTGTCATATGAATATATGTTAGTCTAGCTTAAAGGAATAAATATTTAGGATATTTACTATTTTTGTTATATTTGTATTTGTTAATATCCACCGTGTTTATAGTAATATTACTAATGTTGGATATTTGAGCAGTTTTGGATTAGATCAAGATAATAATACATGCCCAGTACTTGATGAATAGGATCATGGGATTGAATCTTACTGATATTTGTATCCCTAATATCATCTGCTTTTAATATTCTTTTAAAGTTATGTTGGTCACAAAACTGTTTGAAGATATGACAGCATGTATAGCAGCAGTCAGTTTGTAGCCAGTTGTATTAAAACTTGGGTGAATGAATTATCACTGATTTAATCTATTTCATAAAACTGTGGATCGATATGAGTGGTTAAGAAAGTGAGAAGGTAGTAGGAAACCAGAAGGTAAGTAAACTCAAAGTGTGCTTATAGGAATGTGATCCTGACTTATCTGCCATTCAATTCCAGGGAATTTGATGTAGAAATTAAACATTTATCGTATTTTTGGCCTTTGAATCCTGAAGTATATCACAATTAAGCAGTTTTGTGTTCCCTCTTTCTTAAGTAGTTTACCATTACATTAAATAGTTCAAATTCTTTGATTTTTATCAAGTGCTTCAAGATAAATCCTGCACATCTGTCAACAAAACATTCTTTTTAGAGTTATAAGATGTTGAACAACTTTTTAAAAATATTCATTAGATTTTTTTTTCCACAGTTTTTAAAATTTGTATTTTAAAAAAGTGTGTTTCTTTTTTGGCATATGAGCATCCTCAAGCATAGAGAAGATTAACCAAACAAAACCAACTTCTTTCACGAGCTGTGCTTATTTCACATTTAAAGGCCATTGGCTGTGGTTCTCTCTGTTCTTGTTACCTAATGGCTTATTTTGTCATTTGTTTTTATGAGGAAATATTTTTTGCTCATAAGTTGGAAAGTGCCAAGAGGTCTTGAGCTGGGCATTAAAAATTGGTCTGGTGTTTTGAGTATACAGAGATGCCTGTAGTAGAGTACCACAGAAGTGCTTAGACCAAGAAAGAAATACATTGAATATGATGCATAAAAAGGAACGGTGTGACATAGTAAAGAAAGAGATTAAAATATTAATGGATCTTGAGTTTCACATGAGGGAATTTGGACCATTGAAGGATGTTAGACAAAAATATGCTGTGACTAAAATTTTGTTTCAGGATAAAACCTCATTCTAGTATAAGACAGATTGTGGAGAGTGAAGAATTGAGAGATGGGAAAGGAAAGACCAGTTAGGAAAGGACATGTTGGGAATGGAAGAGGCTAGAGAGCGATTAGAGATTTCAGAGATAAAATAGGATTTGACAACTAGTTGAATGTGTGAGAGTCAAGAGAAAAGGAAGAGTCATACTGTACTTGTTTCTTGAGCCTGAGAGACTTAACTTTTATGAAAAAGTTAACAGAAGGAGGAAATATAGGGCAGATGTGTGGGGGATGAAATGAAAGTCTTTGTGTATATTCAGGTTGAAGGGCAGTTTGATCCCTTAGGTGGACCTGTTCAACTGAAGTGAGAAGAGTGAGATCAGAGCTTTAGTGGAAATTTATTCTCCTTTTATTTAGTTTCTGTCATCTGTGTAATCTTACTTTGTTTGTGTATACAGTAGTACCCCCTTAAATGCGATTGTGGTTTTTGTTACCCATGGGCAACTGCAATTTGCAAATATTAAACAGAAAATTCCAGAAAGAAACTATTCGTAAGTTTTAAATTGCACACCATTCTGAGTAACATGATGAAATTTCATGCTGTCCTGTCTGGGACATAAATCTTGTCTCACACTGTCCTACCTGGGACATAAATCATCTCTTTGTCCAGCATATTCATGCTGTGGTATTCAATATATTTTTATTCCACGTTCTACTGATTTTTCATTGATGAACATCTAGGCTGCCTCCAACTCTTTGCTTCTGTGGAAGCAAAATAACTGCTGCTGTGAACCTAATGTTTTGTATATTTTAATATAAATATTTCTTTACTATAAACTTTAATATAAAGTTTCTCTGGGCTCTGTACCAGCTATGGCATTGTGGGAGCCATAAGGATACATGCTGCCTATTTGCTTTTCTAAATGGCTGCTCATGGTTTCTATTCCCATTTGCAATGCAAGAGGATTCTTGTTTTCCCCTATATACTTGCCAGTACTTCTTCTTAGCAGTTGAGTATAAGGCATATGCTTCTGGTTAAATTAATTTGCATTTCTCTAATTATGAATGCAGTTGATGATATATTCACATACTTAACCATTTACATTTCCATCTGTATACTTTCTGTTCCTAGTCTGGCCATTTTTATAATTGGGTTTCTGTGATTGTCTTCATTCTGTTTTTAAGCATAGTAGATATCTTTTCACTGGCTTTTGTTTGTTTAGCCATAGTATCCTTTGTGGAGCATAAATTTTTTAGTTTAATGTTGTTAGAACTTTTACTTTTTTCTTTATGACTTGTACTTTTAGAATCTTGTTTTAAAGATCTTTTTTCATCATATACCCCAGAAATATATATACCTACTATGTACTCACAAAAATTAAAAATTAAAAAAAAATCTTTTCCAGCCTGAAATTAGACATTTATTGTGTATTTTTGTCTATTATTTTCATAGTTTTATCTTCACATTTAGATTTTTAATTCAGTCTAGAGTTTGTGATGTGGTATGAGGTAAAGCTCTAATTTTTTTTCTGTCTTTGATAAGACTGTTTTCCCAACACTATGTACAAATTATTTATGAATAAAGTAATATAATGATTTTTCATGCTATCAAATTTTTATATTTCTGGATTATTTATTGTATACTGTTGAGCTGTTTGCTTCTGTAAACTAGTAGCAGTCTGTTTTTATTACTGAGGTTTTATCATAGACATTATATCTGATAGTGTGAATATCCATTTATTCTTGACTAATTTTTTTCCTTTTGCTGTGTTTAGCTTTTATTCTTACATATGTTTTTTAATCAATTTGTCAAGTTACTTCCCAAATCCTACAAGATGTTAGATTAGAATTATCTTGAAGTTATAGTTTTAAGACATTGAACATGGTTTGTATCTTCATTTAGTCAGGTAATACTTTTTTTTTTTTGGAGACAGTCTCACTCTGTTGCCCAGGCTGGAGTGCGATAGCACGATCTCAGCTTGTTTCAACCTCTGCCTCCCAGGTTCAAGCTATTCTTGTGCCCCCACCTCCTCAGTAGCTGGGATTATAGGCATGTACCAACACACCCAGCTAATTTTTTTGTCTTTTTAGTGGAGACAGGGTTTCACCATGTTGGTCAGGCAGGCTGGTCTCAAATTCCTGGCCTCAAGTGATCTGCCCATCTCAGCTCCCAAAGTGCTGGGATTACAACACTTTTAATAGAATTTTTTAATTGTCTAAGTCTAGAGCATTTTTTTATAAAGCTTATCCTAGAAGCTTTATGGTTGTGATTTCTGTTTAAATGATATCTTCTGTTACATTATCTGGTTACTTTTTACTAGTATGTAAGAATACCACTGATTTTTGTGTAGTCTTGTGACTGGCCACTTGCCAAAGATTTTTGTTAGTTCTAATAATTTGCCTTTTTATTCTTTTAGATATTCTATATAATTATCATATAATCTGAAAATAATATGTTCCTTTTTACGTCTTTATTTCTCTGTTGTCATAGTGCGCATCCAGTAATATTTTGAGTCATGGAAGTAATAGGTAGTGCCCCAGCCTCCCCTTCACCAAAAAAAATGCTTCTACGTTTCCCATAGCTTTTTTTGCTTTTATTATAAATGGAATCATTTAAGAGTTATGTTTTCTATGTGTTGCTAAAATGTAGAAACTTAATTGGAATTTTTGAACATTAATCTTAGACATTTAGCTGTCCTGCTAAATTCAGTTATTTCTAAAAGTCTGGAGACTCTCAAGCTTAGCAGTTCATATTTTAATCAAACATTTTGTTAAGCATAGGAAATAAGAATGGTAACTAGTAGATGTTCTAACACAGCAAGCTTGTTCTCCACAGTAATCTATTAGACTTCCTAATTTAGTTAAATATCTTAGTCTAGCACTATTTCTACTACCATATTAGGACTAATGATAGTAACCTACATAGTTCCCTTATCTTTTCTCACTTCTTAAATGAATCTGTCTCATTTATTCTCTAACTCTGAAATTCTAAATAAAGCAGCTTCAGGTAACTTTTAAATTCCATAGCATTGTTTGTAAAGCAGTTTGTGTATATGCATTTTTATTGGAAGCAAATAGTTATAAGATTTTTACAGGGGCTCATGATTATCTAGCCCCCCACCCCGCCTCCATAAAAGTTGAAGAACATTAATATATCTCCTTTAATTATTTTTTCTTCTTCTGTCAAAATAATTTTCCCATGAAAAATAATAATGATAGCTAGCATTTACTGTACATTGACTACATCTAAGCACTGTTTAAGTGCTTTGCATTTAAATTCATTTAAACTTCATTGTAACAGAGGTAGCTGTTACAATCCTCACTTTATAGAAAAGGAAGCAGGAACACAGAGATAAAGTAACTTGCTCAGGATTCACACCTCATACTTAAGTAAAGCAGGTGAATTTGAAAACATTTAGATTGGACCCTGACCCTGCACAGTTAGCATCTGGACCCAGGTTATGCTGTTCCTTGTCACACAAAACATTTTTTGAGAAGTATAGGTAATTTTCTAGTGTTAAGTCTATAAAAACTACTACACTATTGCTTACTATGCTCCCTTTATCTCCATCTAACCATCAATACTCCACTAGAGACATTTCTTATAATAATATGGTGATTGATTTATTGGTAGCTGACTATACGTAATGGGGTGGCAAAAAATGAAAATACCTTAAACATTCGTCAATGAGAAATTGGCTACATAGATTGTGATTTATTCATACAATGGAATACTCTGTAGTAAAGATGAGGAAGTTTTCTATATTCTTACATGGAAAGATCTCAAACATGAATAACTAAAGGAAGGCAATTCAGAGAGGGGAGAAATACTGGTATTTATATTGCTTGTATGTATAAAATACTCTGGAAAGATACATAAATTATGTCTAGTTGTAGATACTGGGGTAATGAATGTAAGATCTGGATAGAAAGGAAACAGTGGTGGAAAGACTTTTTTGCTAATGATATCTTTTTATACTTCTTGATTTTTATTTATTTACTTGTCTACTTACTTACTTATTTACTTATTTATTTTGGGATGGAGTCTTGCTCTGTCGCCCAGGCTGGAGTTCAGTGGCACGATCTTGGCTCACTGCAGCCACTGCCTCCCAGGTTCAGACAACTCTCCTGCCTCAGCCTCCCAAGTAGCTGGGATTACAGGCGCATGCCACCATACTTCGCTAGTTTTTTGTATTTTTAGTAGAGACGGGATTTCACTATGTTGGCCAGGTTGGGCTTGAACTGCTGACCACGTGATCCACCCATCTCAGCTTCCCAAAGTGCTGGGAATACAGGCATGAGACACCGTGCCTGGCCTACTTCTTGAGTTTTAAATAGTATAGATATATTATTGCAACAATTAAATTTATAGAAAAGCAAAAATGTATTTGAGGAGGAGTAAGTAGTGTTTTCACATTTTTCAGCATTCAGAAAGTACAAAAAGACTATGAAGTATTTCCCTTTTATCCCTTTCCCTAGCCACTCAGTAGTTGCTATCAATCACTGTCCATTTATTTTGTATTATTCCAGAGAAATTTTATGCCTATACAAATTCATGTGTGTGAAGGCATATATTTTTTTCTTTTAGCTCTCTTTTTGCACACTGTTCTACACCTTGCGTTTTTTGGCTATTAGTATATCTTAGAGACCATTTCATATTCATTACATGAAGACTTTCCTCATTCTGTTTTACAGCTTCAGAAATTTCATTGTATGATATATTGAGTGTATTTAATCAGTCACCTGTTAATAAACATTTGGATTATTTCTAACCCTTTGTCGTTTATAAATGATACCACAGTGAGTAATAGTACGCATATGTTATTTTCCATGTTTTCAATTATATTTTTAGGATAAATTCTTTAGGAGTGGTTTGCTGTGTCAGCAGTTACTTACATTTATAATTTCGATGGTTATTGTAAAACTGCTCTTCAATGAGTTTTACCACTTATGTTAATACCAGTAATGTGTAAGTTACCCTATATTTGTGCCTACTTAGTGTGTTATAACTATTTATCTTTACTTTGAGCTCTTTTGTCTCAGTACAGTTTTAAGTTTTATTTCTCTTGATGTTGAGCATTTTCCATAGCTAGGAGCCCTTAGTGTTTTCTTTACTATGACACACTTGTTATATAATACTTCTTTTGAAAATATTTAATTTTTTTTCTTTTTTTTTTTAATTGCATTTTAGGTTTTGGGGTACATGTGAAGAACATGCAAGATTGTTGCATAGGTACACACATGGCAGTGTGATTTGCTGCCTTCCTCCCCATCACCTATATCTGGCATTTCTCCCCATGCTATCTCTCCCCAACTCCCTACCCCCCGCTGTCCCTCCCCTATTTCCCGCCGACAGACCCCAGTGTGTGATGCTCCCCTCTCTGTGTCCATGTGTTCTCATTTTTCAACACTCACCTATGAGTGAGAACATGAGGTGTTTGATTTTTTGTTCTTGTGTCAGTTTGCTGAGAATGATGGTTTCCAGGTTCATCCATGTCCCTACAAAGGATGCAAACTCATCTTTTTTCATGGCTGCATAGTATTCCATGGTGTATAGGTGTCACATTTTCCCTGTCCAGTGTATCATCGATGGGCATTTGGGTTGATTCCAGGTCTTTGCTATTGTAAACAGTGCTGCAGTGACATTCGTGTGCATGTGTCCTTTCGATATATACCCAGTAATGGGATTGCTGGGTCAAATGGAATTTCTATTTCTAGGTCCTTCAGGAATCGCCACAGTGTCTTCCACAATAGTTGAACTAATTTGCACTCCCACCAACGGTGTAAAAGTGTTCCTATTTCTCCACATCCTCTCCAGCATCTGTTGTCTCCAGATTTTTTAATGATTGCCATTCTAAGTGGCATGAGATGCTATCTCAATGTAGTTTTGATTTGCATTTCTCTAATGACCAATGATGATGAGCATTTTTTCATATGTTTGTTGGCCTCATGTATGTCTTCTTTTGTAAAGTGTCTATTCATATCTTTCGCCCACTTTTGAATGAGCTTGTTTGTTTTTTTCTTGTAAATCTGTTTTAGTTCTTTGTAGACTCTGAATATTAGCCTTTTGTCAGATGGGTAGATTGCAAAAATTTTTTCCCATTCTGTTGGTTGCCGATTCACTCTAATGACTGTTTCTTTTGCTGTGCAGAAGCTGTGGAGTTTGATTAGGTTCCATTTGTCTACTTTGGCTTTTGTTGCCAGTGCTTTTGGTGTTTTGGTCGTGAAGTCCTTGCCTATGCCTATGTCCTGAATGGTTTTGCCTAGATTTTCTTCTAGGGTTTTTTATGGTATTAGGTCTGATGTTTAAATCTTTAAAGCATCTGAAGTTAATTTTAGTGTAAGGTGTCAGGAAGGGGTCCAGTTTCTGCTTTCTGCACATGGCTAGCCAATTTTCCCAACACCATTTATTAAACAGGGACTCCTTTCCCCATTGCTTGTTTTTGTCAGGTTTGTCAAAGATCAGATGGTTGTAGATGTGTGGTGTTGCCTCTGAGGCCTCTGTTCTATTCCATTGGTCTATATCTCTGTTTTGGTAGCGGAACCATGCTGTTTTGGTTGCTGTAGCCTTGTAGTATAGTTTGAAGTCCGGTAGTGTGATATCTCCCGTTTTGTTCTTTTTACGTAGAATTGACTTTGCTATGCGGGCTCTCTTTTGGTTCCATATGAAGTTTAAGGTGGATTTTTCCAGTTCTGTGAAGAAGGTCATTGGCAGCTTGATGGGGATAGTGTTGAATCTGTAAATAACTTTGGGCAGTATGGCCATATTCACCATATTGATTCTTCCTAACCATGAACATGGAATGTTTCTCCATCTGTTTGTGTCCTCTCTTGTTTTGTTGAGCAGTGGTTTGTAGTTCTCCTTGAAGAGGTCCTTTACATTCCTTGTTAGTTGTATTCCTGGGTATTTTATTCTCTTTGTAGCAATTGTGAATGGCAGTTCGTTCTTGATGTGGCTCTCTTTAAGTCTGTTATTAGTGTATAGGAATGCTTGTGATTTTTGCACATTGATTTTATATCCTGAGACTTTGCTAAACTTGCCTATCAGTTTCAGGAGATTTTGGGCTGAGACGATGGGGTCTTCTAGATATACAATCATGTCGTCTGCAAACAGAGACAATTTGACTTCCTCCTTTCCTAATTGAATGCCCTTTATTTCTTTTTCTTGCCTGATTGCTCTGGCTAGAACTTCCAATACTATATTGAATAGGAGTGGTGAGAGAGGGCATCCTTGTCTAGTGCCAGATTTCAAAGGGAATGCTTCCAGTTTTTGCCCATTCAGTATGATATTGGCTGTTGGTTTGTCATAAATAGCTTTTATTATTTTGAGATATGTTCCATCAATACCTAGTTTATTGAGGGTTTTTAGCATAAAGGGCTGTTGAATTTTGTCAAAGGCCTTCTCTGCATCAATTGAGATAATCATGTGGTTTTTGTCTTTGGTTCTGTTTATGTGGTGAATTACGTTTACAGACTTGTGTATGTTGAACCAACCTTGCATCCCCGGGATGAAGCCTACTTCATCATGGTGGATAAGCTTTTTGATGTGCTGTTGCAATCGGCTTGCCAGTATTTTATTGAAGATTTTTTACATCTATGTTCATCATGGATATTGGCCTGAAGCTTTCTTTTCTTGTTGAGTCTCTGTGGGTTTTGGTATCAGGATAATGTTGGTCATAAAATGATTTGGGAAGGATTCTCTCTTTTTGGATTGTTTGGAATAGTTTCAGAAAAAATGATACCAGCTTTTCTTTGTATGTCTGGTAGAATTCGGCTCTGAACCCATCTGGACCTGGGCTTTTTCTGGGTGGTAGGCTCTTAATTGCTGCCTCAACTTCTGCCCTTGTTGTTGGACTACTCAGGGTTTCGACTTCTTCCTGGTTTAGGCTTGGGAGGATGCAAGTGTCCAGGAATTTATCCATTTCTTCCAGGTTTACTAGTTGATGTGCATAGAGTTGTTTGTAATAATCTCTGATGATGGTGTGTATTTCTGTGGAATCTGTGGTGATATCCCTTTTATCGTTTTTTATTGCATCTCTTTGATTCTTCTCTCTTTTCTTTTTTATTAATCTGGCTAGTGGTCTGTCTATTTTGTTGATTTTTTCAAAAAACCAGCTCCTGGATTTATTGATTTTTTGAAGGTTTTTTTGTGTGTCTCTCTCCTTCAGTTCTGCTCTGATCTTAGTTATTTCTTGTCTTCTGCTAGGTTTTCAGTTTTTTTGATCTTGCTCCTCTAGCTCTTTTAATTTTGACGATAGGGTGTCAATTTTAGATCTTTCCTTGCTTCTCATTTGGGCATTTATTACTATCTATTTTCCTCTAGACACTGCTTTAAATGTGTCCCAGAGATTCTGGTATGTTGTATCTTCATTCTCATTGGTTTCTATGAACATCTTTATTTCTGCCTTCATTTCATTGTTTATCCAGTCAACATTCAAGAGTCAGTTGTTCAGTTTCCATGAAGCTGTGTGGTTCCGAGTTAGTTTCTGAATTCTGAGTTCTAACTTGATTGCACTGTGGTCTGAGAGACTGTTTGTTATGATTTCTGTTCTTTTGCATTTGCTGAGGAGTGATTTACTTCCAATTATGTGATCGGTATTAGACTAGGTGTGATGTGGTGCTCAGAAGAATGTATATTCTGTGGATTTGGGATGGAGAGTTCTGTAAATGTCTATTAGGTTTGCTTTGTCTCTCATGAACATAGAAGCAAAAGCCTTCATAAAATTTTAGCAATAGAAAGGATAATACACTATAATCAAATGGGTATTTTTCTCTTAGACTTATTGAGGTATAATAAATATTTCAGTTACAATAAATATTGAGGACAAATAAAAATTATATATATTTATAGTATACAATGTGCAGTGTTTTGATAATATGTATGCATTGCATATGATTACCACAGTTGGGCGCATTAACATATCCATCATCTCATGTAGTTATCTCTTTTCTGATGAGAGCATTTAAGATATACTTTGTTAGCAAATTTCAAGTATACAATACAGTATTATTAAATATAGTCACCATGCTGTACATTACCTCTCTAGAACTTATTTATCTTATAACGGAGTTTGTACCCTTTTGCCAACATTTCCGTATTTCTCCCAGAGCCTGGCAACCACCGTTCAACTCTGCTTCTATTTTTTTAAATTGCGGTATAAGATCATGCAGTATTTGTCTCTCTGTGACTAGCTTATTTCATTTAACGTAATGTCCTTCAGGTTCATTTATGTTGTGGCAAATGACAGCATTTCCTTCTTTTCTTAGGTTGAATAATATTTCATGTGTATACAGTCATCCGTTGCTATCTGTAGGGCGTTTGTTCCAGGAAGCGCCACAGATAACCAAACTCCTCAGATGTTCAAGTCCCTTACATAAAATAGTGTAGTATTTGCTTATAACATATGCACACCTCCAGTATATTTTAAATCATCTCTATTATAGATTATTTATAATATGTAATATAAATGCTGTAAAAATACTTGTTATATTGTATTGCTTATTTGTATTTTATTATTTTTGTTTTTTAAAAAATATTTTTGATGTATGGCTGGTTGAATACATGGATGTGAAACCCATGAATACAGAGGGCTGTTTCTTTATTTACTCATCCATCAATGGACACTTAGGTTGATTGATATCTTTGCTGTTGTAACTAATGCTGCATTGAACATGGGTATGACCAATGGGTTTGACAACAAAAATCAATTAATTTTATTCACGATATTAATTGAATAAATGAGGGGGAACCATATAATCATTTCATTTTTCAAGAAAAATATTTAACAAAATTTAATATCCTTTCGTGATAAAAACACTCATAAAGCTAGGAATAGAAGGGAATTTTCTCAGCCTGATAAAGGAGATACAAAATACTGTCAGCTAACGTCATACTTAATAGTGAAAGACTGGAACAAGATAAGGAATACGACAAGGATGACTGATCTCACCACTTCTTTTTAGTGTTGTACTAGATTTTCTAGCAAAGCAGATAGGCAAGAAAAAAGAAAAGACATCAAGATTGGAAAAGAAGAGGTAAAACAGTCTCTGTTTGCAAATAAAATGATCTTACCCCTGGAACTCCATAAGGAATCTTCCAAGAAACCTATTAGAGCTAATAAACAAGTTCAGCAAAGTTATAGGATACAAGATAGATGTACAAAAATTTCATTGTATTTCTATACACTAGCAATGAACAATCTGAAATTCAGAAAATAATTCCATTTACAATAGGGGGGATGAAAATGTTTTGGAATTAGATACTGGGAAGGGTTGCACAGTTGCATTAATATACTGAAAACCACTGAATTGTATACATTAAAAGAGTAACATTTATGATATGTGAATTATATCTAAAAATTTTTTTAGCTGTGTGAAAAAAGATGTATCGAGAATGTGTCAAAAATTTTAACTCAAATTTAAGAAAACAAACACCCTACACAAAAATGAGCAAAACACTTGAAAAGATACTTCTTAAGAGAATATATATGAATGGGCAACAAGTAGATGAAAAGATACACAACATTCTTGTTCATTAGAGAAGTACTAATTAATTCACAAGTGATAATAATACCAAGTGTTGTCAAGGATTCAAGTCACAGAAGTCTTATTAATTACTGATAGTGAATAAGACTTTGAAATGGTATAGGCAATTTGGAAAAAGTTTGGCAGTTTCTTTAAAAATATGAGCGTATGTTTACTGTACAACCCAGCAGTTCTGCTAAGTATCAACCAGAAGAAATGAAAACATATGTCTACATTTAGACTTCTAAATGAATGCTCAAAATAGCCTAAATCGTAGTCAAAACCTGGAAACAACCATCAACAGGTGAATGCATAACCAAAATGTGGTACAACATGAATGAATCTCAAAATATTATGCTAAGTGAAAGAGGCCAGGTATAAAAGACTACATCCTGTGTGATTTTATTTACATGAAGTTTTTTAAAAAGCCAAAACTACAATGGTAGAAATCAGATCACTGGCTGCTTGGGTCCAGGAATAGGGGCCAGGATTGACTGCATAGGAGCATAAGCAAATTTTAGGGGGTGATGGAATTATTTTAAAACTGTATTGTGGTGGTGGTTGCATGACTATACATTTACCAGAATTCATTAAACTATATATAAAATGGTTGAATGTTATGGTATGTGGATTTATAGCTCAGTGAAGTTTTTTTAAAATGCCTTCTTTATTAAGCTATATAAATGGAAGAGTTATAACTTTATTTGTAGAGATTTAAAAATTAACATGTTTCTCAGTCTGCATATAATTTTGCTTTTTCATCTTCATTTCTTCTTTGTAGCATATTTCAGAATTTTGTACTTAATGTGCATAATTAGTTTTGCAAACATTTGTTGAATGTCTGCTATGTGCCAAGCATTAGGAGGACAGAGTTCCTACTTCCAGAGAACTCACGGTCTTATGGAGAAGGCAAATTTATTTTAAAAGTAATTAATAGGAAACATAAATGCAAGAATAGAAGTGTTTACAAGGTAGGGAAGGACTAATTTATCTGAATGGAACTGGGTGGTCTGAGGTTTCATTAAATGTTGTCAGGGAATGCTTCCCTAGTGAGCTGGAATTTGGAGGATAATAGGAATTTATTCTGTGGACAAGAGAGAGTAGACACGTCAGCTTCCTATGTGGTCTTTCGGTTAAATGAAGAGACATTGAGGAATATATTTCTGTGTTTATAAACTAATAAACTTTTTTAAAAATCAACTTTTAGGATATGAGTTCTTGGTCGCTGATGTTTCTCTGGTTCTTTTATTAGCAAGTATAGCTTCAGATTGCCTGGCTTCTAGATCTTTTTTTTTTTTAAACTCCACCTCCGCTTTTTAAAACTGATTTTATTTCACACTCATTCAAAGTCTAGGCACATTATTTAGTACGGTCAGTTGTGTATTCCTTGTTTTTACTATTGTTCCTTATCCACACTGACAACCTATACGTTTTAAACCAGGAATAACTTTCTCTTTGCCCCAAATTAACATTTTTTTCATTGAGTAGCTACCTTCTATAGAATCATTAGATATGTAACAACTCTATTTAAAAAATAAATGTATAAAAGAAGCAGATGATATAACATTGAGGGTTATATTTCAAAGAGATGTATTTTGGGGATATTTAGCTGTAATAGCTAGGAACCTTTTTTTCTCTTATTTGTTTATCCTACTCCCTTCACTTTTGTTTTCAGTTGACTCAGTTAAGAAAGTTTTCTTATTGTCCCAAAGTAATTGATGAGAATGACCCTTAAAATATATATAATAGGAAATGTTCCTGATGAAATATTTTGAGAATTTCCTATTTGATGTCTAAAAGGAAGAAGAAGAATTTTCGGTTCTTGCCAGCTGCCTGGGACTTCTGCCAACGTTTTACCAAACAGAACATCCATTCATCAGTGCCTCCTGTCTGGATTGGCCAGTTCCAGCATTTGATATTATAACTCAGTGGTGTTTTGAGATAAAATCGTTTACTGAAAGACATGCAGAACAAGGAAAGGTATGTTAAAAGAGTTGTACTAACTTGCCACAGTGATAATATGCTAATAGATAAGAGAATAATGAAGATTTAAATTTCAGGTCATCTGTTTTTGACAGTAATTATTAAACTTGATTAAATTGAAAAAATGGTTTACTTATGTAAATTGTATTTATGAGTATAACAGCAGAAATATTTCAGCTAACAAAGATAAGGTATTAGTACTTTTAGTTTGGGGTCAGCAGATTTTTATTGAATATCTTAATCCTAGCATTAGACTTGGTAGATACAAAGGAATTTTAAGGTAGACAAGGAATTTTTTTGTTTGAAGAACTGGGTTTTATTAAAAAAAAAAAAAAAAAAAAAAGGACTAGCAGATCTAAAAGGTAATGTCTTTAACTTTAAAATTTGTTGACCCAGTGCTACTGGCTCAGCTAGTTAAAGGGTTTGTTTGTATTGAAGATGAATGGAGAGAGCAGTGAGTGGCTGTGTAGGCCATGATTAGAGGCTCAGAATTTCTTCTATATCTAGAGCTACAGTTTTTGAAAAATTGGATAATGTGATGAAAGTAGTATTTTGGGGAGGTAATCTTGGTATCTTTTCAGTGGGTAAATCAAAGTAAGGATAAAGGGAAGTCAGAAAATATTTAGGTGATGAAAATCTAGATTTCTGATTGTAGATCTTGGAAATAAACTAATGTAAGAGACATTTGAGAAAAAAAAAAGAATATTTAGGAAAGGGAAATTTAAGAACTAATTAAACCTTGCATATTACATATACAAATATCTTCCTGTCTAGTAATTTCTTTATTCACAGAACATAGCAATAATTTTACATCATACTTTGATGTCTGAAAACCTATGCAGAATGACATGGAGTGATGGGTGTAATTCTAGAAAGAGGGCAGGGAAAAAAAAGTGATGAGCATACTCAAAGTTTTTTTGTCTTCATATGAGCCATAGGTTAAAATCAAGCCTACATTTTAGATAAATGATTATTGGTATGTTTGCTGATGGAAAATAAGAATCTATTATTTTAAAATATTTAATGTTTTTATATAATTAGGTGATAATTGTTTGTTTTAGAGACAGTGTAGTACACATTTAATTTATTTATTTATGCTAGTGCAGAATTTTTGCCACTTATGTAAGTGCACTGCCATTCAACCTGCACCCCACTTGTGTTCCTGCTCCACTCTTGTGTTCCTAACCCTGATGCTGACCCTAGGGCAGCCAGATTCTCTTTTCCAGGAGTTTTAAATCTGTATAGAAAGACCTAGCATGGTAAATGGTGACAGGAGCTGAATAGTCCAACAACACTACCCTTGAAAAATTGTCTGTGAATTACTCTTCTGAATTTTTATATCAGTTAAGATTATTTGTTTGGAAACAACAAAATCCAGTTCTGATTTAAAATAAGGAAAACCAAAGCAAACTGACCAAAAAAAAAATTATTGGAAGCATACTTGGTAACGTGCAGAATTGAAGAACTTAACTGTCATCCCTTGGGAAGAAGAGAAACCTCAAAGATCTCTGGTCTGTTTTCTCTGAAGTGCTGCCACCAGATAACTATGCTTCAACCACTTTCCTTCCTTCTGTTTGTGTGCTCCAGGTTCAGATTCCTGGGAGAGAGAATCTGGTTGGCCTAACTGTATAATATGTATAGCCCAGTGATGGGGCAGGATCATGTTTAAAGTATGCATGTTTTAAAGTCAAATACAATGAGATGCATTTTCCCTGCATGCTTAGAGATGGTGTTTTTCTTTTAAAGTAATAACAAGTTTAAATGTTTTAGGGTGCTTAATCTAAAAAATTATATCATATTGTAATTGGAAACTATAATACATTAAAATAGATAATGTAACTGTTGAACTACTGTTTTAGTCATGTATATAGAAATGAGAGGAGTGCTAATAAAGAAAATAAGCCACATTTTTGGAGGCAAATTTTTCTTTCTATAAAAATATCTTTAAAAATATGGATTGTGTTAGTGACTTAAATACTAAGACTAATGAATATTTTTGGATAATGTTTTAGGCCTTGCTTATCCAAGAGTCAAAATGGAAATTACCACACCTACTACAGTTGCCTGAGAATTATAACACCATTTTTCAGTACTACCACAGAAAAACCTGTAGTGTCTGCACCAAAGTTCCTAAAGATCCTGCTGTTTGCCTTGTTTGTGGTACTTTTGTATGCCTGAAAGGATCTTGCTGCAAGCAACAAAGTTACTGTGAATGTGTATTGGTAAGGAATAGTAGATAATATAAAATTTATGAAAACATAAATCTCATATCACAAGGAAAATATGGTCAACCCACTCTTCATATTTAACTACTCTTTGAATTAAGTATATAATACATATAGGCATTGTGTGTGTTTTTTAATCTAGTAGAAGGGTAAAAAAGGAAAGTCTCTGAGGCTTTAAGTGAGTAAATCCTTCCTTAAGTACAGTTCTAGTTCTCCTTTCACCTACTGTTCTTTAATGGTATATACTTTGGAATGTGCTATGAAACAAAAGTCATCTGTGCTGTTGGAGATACTAGACTCTCTATTAGGTTGGCTCTTAATTGCTTTACTAGATGTTCCTTACCAAAATTCCTCCTAATGAATTAATAATAAAGTGTTATGAATGGAGTTATAAGTTTAACTTAGATGAAATCTTACTAAATATTTTTAAATCACTGTATTATTTAGAAGGCATTTAATTAAGATATTCTTGATTTTATTATAAAGCCTGTTTGATTATGAAGTTCAATAACATATTTTAAATTTTTTAGCATTCTCAGAACTGTGGTGCAGGAACAGGTATTTTCCTTTTGATCAATGCATCAGTAATTATCATCATTCGAGGTCACCGCTTCTGCCTCTGGGGTTCTGTGTACTTGGATGCTCATGGAGAGGAAGACCGGGATCTTAGGTTAGATGTGCATGGATATATCCAAGTGTTTTACTCAAATTTGGTCGGTAAAAAACTATATACTATTCCTGGCTTTGTAATTACAATTTTTTTTAAATTAAGAAATTCTGACAGTCATTAATTTAGAGCTATTTCTAGTTTTTGAGATATTGTCCCTATCAATATGTTGAGGAAACATGAAATAAACCAAATTACCATGTGAGGTTTTTGCCATAAAGAATTTATTGGCCAAGCACAACTCACACCTGTAATCTCAGCACTTTGAGAGACTGAGGCAGGAGGATTGCTTGAGCCCAGGAGTTTGAGAGTAGCTGGGGCAACATAGTGAGACCTCATCTCTACAGAAAAATAAAAATAAATAAGCCAAGTGTGTTGGCATACACCTGTGGTTCCAGCAACTCGGGAGGAGGTGGAAGGATTGCTTGAGCCTGTCCTGTGGAGACTGCAGTGAGCTGTGATCGTGCCACTGCACACCAGCCTGGGCAACAGAGAAAGACTGTCTCAAAAAAGAAGAATCTAGTAAAAAAAAAGAAATGTGGCTGGGTGCATTGGCTCACACCTGTAATCCCAACATTTTGGGAGGCCAAGGTGGGAGGATCACTTGAGATCAGGAGTTGAAGACCAGGCTGGCCAATATGGTGAAACCCTGTCTCTACTAAAAATACAAAAAGTAGGCAGGTTTAGTGGTGGGCACCAATAATCTCAGCTACTCAGGAGGCTGAGGCAGGAGAATGGCTTGAACCCAGGAGGTAGTGGTTGCAGTGAGCCGAGATCACCCCACTGCGAGAGACTGTCTCCAAAAAAAAAAGAAAGAAATTCATGTGAAATCTTCCTTGTATGGTACTAATACTTTTTTTTTTTTTCCTTTTTATTCTAGGCGAGGCAAACCTCTCTACATTTGTAAGGAAAGATACAAAGTTCTTGAGCAACAGTGGATTTCTCATACTTTTGATCACATCAATAAAAGATGGGGTCCACATTACAATGCGCTGTGACTCTCCACCTCAGCATTGCATTATATCATCATTTTCGTTACAAATTTATTTTTCAACTATAAGCTTTAACTTAATTTGGGGGATTAACGCTTTTGCTGAGGGAGAAAAAGAAAACATACATTATGAAGCCTTTCCAAAATTAGGTGCTTGGTAATCACGTTAATGATAATAATTTTTTTTAATATCTGGAGAACATTAATAACAAGTTAAATTATTCTTTAGTGGTCATTTTGTTTTAAGTGCACAATTAATAAGCACAACTTGTTCACAAAATCAGTCACTCAGAAATGATTCTCCCAACAATGCATATCAGCTGTTCATTGATACTTAGAGTGGGTGTGATTTATTTGACATTTTCTGCTTCTTTCTGTCTGTGTGTTTTAATTTGCATCTGCTAAGCATAATGCATCTTTTTTCCTCTGCCATTCTTGTGTTGATTTGAGAATTTTGCTGTATGTAATTAGAAAAAAATGTAAAACATGATTTATGTGAAATATTGTATAGTAAAAGTTGGTCTAATAGTAGAACTTTAAAATTTTTTCTTATTGTGAGGAGTCTGTTAAAAGTTTAAGGCTTTGCTGAAAACTTAATTCATTCTCAGGAATTTCATAAATCTTCTCCCCAGGTAAATAATTGAAATAGCTGTAAAATAAGTAGATAGCTGCTGTTAATATAATACAGTACCTTTTGGGGGGCGTATGTGTGGTTGGGGAGATCCTTAAAAATCAAAATTTGCCATTTCAGTTGGATGAATTACTAGAGGTAATAACAAATTTTACGATAAAATCAAAAGGTTTAAGAATATACGCCTGGCAGATGTTGATTCCATGCATGCCCACCTTTTGTTACCAAGCAAAGTTCTGTTTATGTGATTGTATTAGAAATGCTCAGACTGCCCCAGAAATGAACCATAAGTTTTGGAACTTCCTTTCAGCTCAAGAGGTTCCGCTGTATTGTATTTGTGCAGTGTAACCACTGCTATTTCTGCTTGGTTTCCTAAAAGGAAAAAAAAGGGCACAGTGGTGATAACCCTGATGAATGGGCCATGCTTCTGCATTCTTCTTAGAAACTGCTGTGAAAAACAATTTATGTTTGCAGGTTTTTAAAAGTAGTAAAAATGGGAGTGATTGAGCTAAAACCCACTCTGTGAGAAGGAATATTACTGAAAAGCAGGTGACATATTGCTACAAAGATTTTTTTTTTCCCTAAATGATTCAGTAATTGAATGATTATTTCATATATAGTGCTATCAAGCAATCCCTGGTACTTTGGACTTCCATGGCTTGTTATTATAAAATTACATTTTTACATGTAAAAATAAGCTAAACAAATCTAATGGTAAAGTATAAAAATAATGTCAGATCCATGTTCTAAAAATTTTTGTAATGACATGACATTACAGGAGTATAAAAATGGACATTAAATAATGGCCTTCATTACACTATGGAAAGCAGAGCAGTACATATTCAAATGTATTCAAAAAGTCAAAAAATTACCTATAGTTCTACAATAAAATACATGGAAATAGCTTGCTATTTTTATATACATTTCCAAAATATTAGGATAACTTTCCGTGAGACTCAAATGATTCTGTTTGACTAAATAACTGTCCTTTCCAACACATTGCTACTTTTTTAAATACTGTATCATAAGTTCAGCCTGTCATACTTTTTGCATTGATCATTATGAATACCAGACCATTTGTAAGTGTGGTTGAAGAGCAAAATGCTAATTTACATCTCTAGAAAATACTGTTTCAGGATTCATGAACTTGAATAATTCTACAGTTTGAAACTCTGATGCTATATATACATGATATAATGTATTCAGACTTTGATTACTACTTATTTAAAATGGAATGTTTTATGGTTGTGCATATGGATGTGAAGTGAAAATATTAGCCTTAACTTTAAAATTTGGGTATTTGATAGTGTTTATTTTGATATTGGTGAATTAGTCACCAGTAAATTTTAAAAAAGCACTTGGTTGAAAATTGTACTTGAATACATACATGCATGCTGCTAAACTAGAACTTTAATTTTTCCCCCATAACTTTTATAAGTCCCATTTATAAACCCACTTTTAAAAATAACAGGTCCAAGTTAGAGTGATGTGTGTATATTATTCAAAAAAATGTACTGGTGTGATATCTTGTATGAATGATCATTTAAATACAGTACATTACTGTAGAAGCTAAATTGATCTTTATAGTTAACAGAAATTACAAAACTAGGAATAATCAACATTGTAAGATATGTTAATAAAAACCTGCTGTCATTTGGTTTGTGAAAGGTCCTTAAATGTTTAATGCTTACATGTTTTTCTTTTTTTTCCCTCAAAGATATTGACAGTAGTATATGTGAGTGAGCATGGCTGAAAAGATCAAAGCATAACATAATTAGTAGTTGCTTTAGGGTGGAGTAAGTATAAAGGGTTTGCTTTGCCTTTTTTCCTTTATTTGCAGAGCTAGTTCTTGTTTCTTCAGTCCTTGTCTCATACTCAATGCACAGCCTTTGCTAAGTGTGTGTGTTTGGCAGGGGAGAAGGAAATGGGTGTGTAGATGTGAGGAATGCAGCTTCTGTGGTCTTTGTTCTTTCCTGAAAATTCCGAGCTAGACTTCAGAGATATTTAGTGCTTTATGAGAATGTTTGAGTGGTTTGTGTTCTTGTTTGAATTGACAGTCCTCACTTGTACCTCTCCATCCTGAAGCTCACCAGCCATTTAGCAGATTGCAGTCCATTTCTCTTCTCAGACCATTCTCTGTTTTATGTATTCTGATATTTACTGATTTCTGTGACTTAGAAAAGATGCTGACTAAAAGCACTGAAGGCTTAGAGGAAACAACAGTATGGGAGGAGATGTGGTCTAAGACTGTCTGTTATCTCCAGGATTGTAATTGCTGACTCTCAAATGGCTGTTGATGGCTTATATTTGATCATGTTTGGGGTTAGGGGGACACAACGCATGGTTTTAACCACTAGAATCAAATCACCAAGGCAAGCTGCATTCATTGGTGAGGATGCCTGATAACTGATGATTGTGGAAGAGCGGGTTACTTATGACTATGTCTCAGTACCATTCACAGTACATAGTTCTTTCCTCTGCCTTTTGATCTGGCTAGATGATATCAAGCACTGCCTAGTTCACCAGGGATGAGCTGGAGTGAGCAAAATGGCAACATGATCACTTCTCTGTGACACTTCAAGCTCCCTATTAGGCACATCTTAGTGTACAGTTATCTACAAGCAGTGGAGTGAATGTGACTGCAGCTGATGCAACACAGTGAAAACACACAATGGGACCTTGTGTGGAGCTGCCTTTGTGCAAGTTAAATTAATGTAAGATGTGACAGTACCAAAATTGGTGAGGTTGAACCCAAGAGCAGACCAGAAGGAGCAGGGTCAAGAACACAGATAAAAGCTTCAGGTTGAGGGGGAAAGATACAAGAGAAAAGGAAACAAAGTCTGGAGCAAAATAAGAGGATTTGTGTCTGATTCCCTCTTCTCTTGGTGACAGAGGAGCAGGATCATATACTGAGTGAACAGGCCTAACATATCTGGGGGATTGAGATAAGTGGCAAAAGCTGAGACATACGCTAGGAGAGACAGCGGGCTGGAAATAAGGGGAAGTACCAACGAAGTCATATTGACAGCCCAGTGGGGTTAGAAAACCTAAGTTTAATGGAGCCAGTTAGAAAGATTCTGTAACTTCATGGAGCCCCTGAGTGGAACAGCTTAGGACCTAAAGGATAGAAATAGATGCTAAATTAATTCATGGGTTGCAGATTGGAGGCACAGATATAATACATAAAGGGTGCAATATAAGTTGATAAGAGAATTATGGGTGCTGGTTGAAATGAGTGTGGGGTTCATGTTGGATTTGTAGGATAAATTGAGGGGCATAGGATTGGAAGTCGCAATTAAGATTTAATAAGACTTAAAGAAATCCTCCAAGTGTTCTTTTGAAATTATGCAAAATTTCTTCAATGTTGAAGCATTTAAATTATTTTCTTTCTTTTTTTTTTTTTTTTTTTGAGACAGAGTCTCACTCTGTTGCCAGGCACCAGGCTGGAGTGCAATGGCATAATCTCGGCTCACTGCAACTTCCACTTCCCGGGTTCAAGCAATTCTCCTGCCTCAGCCTCCCAAGTAGCTGGGACTACAGGCACACGCCACCACACCCAGCTAATTTTTGTATTTTTAGTAGAGATGGGGTTTCACCATGTTGGCCAGGATGGTCTTGATCTCTTGACCTCGTGATCCGCCTGCCTCTGCCTCCCAAAGTGCTGGGATTACAGGCTTGAGCCACCGCGCCCGGCCCTTAAATTCATTTCTTTACTAAATATTTATTGAGCTTCTCCTGTGTACCAAGCACTATAATAAATACTGGAAATACAATGGAAAAGACATCAGATAGTCCCTTCTCACCTCGCTTTCTGTATGATTAATGCTCCAGCTGGTATGTGTGTTTCGAGGAGAAGAGGAGTAGAAGGTGCTATAGACGGACCCTCTAAACCAGACTTGGGTATGTGAGGAGGCTTCCAGTGGGGAGAGATGATGATTCCCAAATACTGGGAAGGCGTTATCTGGGTGGCACAGGTGTGGAGAATAGTGATTCAGGCAGGTGTAGAGAATATTGTTTGCAAACAGTTGAGAGAACACTTGTGGATGTGAAAGGGAATCATTTTGACTGTAAGCATGAGAGGTAAGTAAAATCTAGAAAGGGTTTTGTAAGCCATTCTGAGGGCTTAAGACTTTTTTAGAGAGCAGTGGGAAGCCATTTTAGGGCTTTAGATAGTAGAGTGACATCATATTTGCATTAGAAAAGTCAATCGGGCTACACTGTGGAGAAAAATCCACCAGAGTGGGGAAACCTACCAGTTGTCTGTTGAAAGAGTCCAGATACAGCATGATAGTTGTCTCAATAGGGGAGTTTTGGTGGGGACAGAATGATGTGAGCAGTATCTGAAGAGAACAGACAGAATACAGTAACATAAGGGACGGCCAAGAATACTGAGTGTCTAAGGTGTGCCAGATACTAAACTAAATTTTAGGGATATTACGTTGAACAAGACAGAAAGCGTCAGTGTCTGCTTACAGTCTGGTGGAAAACAACACCGATTATGTCATTACAGTTCAACAGTTATCAACAAGTCAAGCTATGGGAATCAATAGTCTTGTTTAGTTTGGGAAGTTCACAGAAAGTTACATGAAGAAATGATGTTTAAGCTGAGACCTGAAAAAAAAGTAGAGGTGAGCTAGTAAAGGAGGGAATGGGATACTTGCTTCCAGTATTCTAAAGAGTGCAGCACATAGACCCTGAAATAAGAATAAGCAGGTTGCACTCAGGATACTAAAGGAAGTACAGTGTGGTTGAAGCATAGAAAGCAGAACAGCATCTGGTAAGAGCTGATGCAGGAACAATAGGCAGAATTCAGATCACGGCTTCTTGAGTCGTGTTATGGATGTTGGTCTCTGTGGCCTTTATTATTTTGGTTATTGCCTCAGTTTAGAGCAGAGGTCAGCAAACCTTTTCTATAAAGGGCCAGATGGTTTCTGTCACAACTATTAATCTCTGCCATTGTAATACAGAAGCATCCCAGACATACACACACACACATACCCCCATACCCCCACACACACACATACACATGTATGCATATGGGTGTGTGTGTGGGTGTGTGTAAATGGCCATGGCTGTGTTCCAATAAGTCTTAATTTACAAAAGCAGGCTGTAGGCCAAGAGAATGAGAGGAGGGGAACAGGAAGATTTGGAAAAACCATTCAGGAGAGTGTCTCAGTAGCCAGAGGAGAGATGAGGATGGTGTGTACTAGGGCAGTGACAGAAACCACTTATGTTCTGGCCTGATGGTTGGTTATGTTATTTCATGAGTTAGAAAACAGAGAAGGATCCAGGTATAAAGTTGAATGTGATGCATACAGATTCTGACCTGTTGAAAGTGAGACTTTTATGAGTCATCCAAATGGGTATGTGATAGTTGATGGGTTTGAAGGGTAGATGCTCAGTGGAGTCATCACCAACAAACTGTAACTGGAGCCATGGGAATGGATCTCATCCAGAGAGAAGAAGGCCTTAATGCTATCTTCATCTAGAGAGCAAGCAGAAAATGGTTAGCCTAAGGACAAGATTGATGAGAGACACAGATAGGAAGGCAAAAATTTGGATTATGCAATCCTAGAAGGAATGATGTTTTTTAAAAAAAGAAACCAGTCAAGTGTCAAGTCCTGTGGAGAGGTTAAGATAAGAGCCAAAAAACTATTCATTGGATTTTGTGACAAAGGAAGTAATTGATACCTTGATGAGGATAGTTTTGGTGAAGCCAGAACATAGCTTTTAGAGGTCACAGAGTAGAAACTTTGACAAAGTGGAGGAGTAGAACACAATTTTCTGACTCTTCCCTGGCATGATCAGGACTTCTGCAGGTCACCTAGACGTGTTTTTACCAGAACCTACTTCTGATTAGATGTTGCATTTATTCCAATAGTGTTATTTACCATCTGAATCTAAGGCTGGAAGTCATCAGACCTGGATTTGAGTTACTTCTCCTTACATGAGTATATTAATTAGGAATGTGTCCTGTTTCAAACAGCAGAAAACCTGACTAAGAAATGATCTGAAGAAGTAAGTAGTTTATTAGTTTCAGGCAAAAGAAAGTCTGAGGCAGATAAATGAGGAAGGGGTGCTGCTCAAGGGAATCAATATAGATCTCAGCTTCTCCTATTTTCCTTCCATACCATTGGATTATAGGTTTTATCCTCATGGCTGCAAGATGGCTGCGAATCTCCAGGCTGCGATGAAGATGAAAGCAAGATAGTAGTTAACCTCGTTTTCCAGGCAGGATTAAGGCAAAAGGGCCAAAAGCCTTTTCCTAAGCCTTTATCCTTTGTTCATCAAGAGAAGCCCTTTTCTGGTGCACTTATACATACATCTCATTAGTCAGTAATGGTGGGTGGACACTACAGAATGCCAAGAAATCTGGGAAGGTGAGTATTTTAGCTTGTGAGCCTCTATGCTAGAGGAATACAAAGGCAAAAAGGATTGTGAGTGGCTTTTTGGTGGCTAATTCAGTATCTGCCACACTTTGGTTTCTTATCTGTGCAATGGAAACAATAGCTAATGTGACACTTTTGTTTCCACTAATGGCAAAGTGATTCAGACTGTATTAGTTATCTATTATTGTGTTTCAGGTTACTCTAAAACATAATGCTGTGAAACAGTACACATTACATCACAGTTTCTGTGGATCAGGAATCCAGGAGCAGCTTAGCTGGGTGGTTCTGGCCCAGAGTCTTTTACAAGACTAAATTAAGATGTTATCAACGGCAGCAGTCGTCAGAGGTATGATGGGGGTTGGAGAATCTGTTTCTAAACTCATTCATATGGCTGTTGGCCAGAGACTTCAGTGTCTCGCCATGTGGGCCTCTCCATGGGGCTGCTAACAACACAGAGGCTGATTTTCCACAGAAGTGACCCAAGAGAGGGAGACACAGAACACACACAAAAAAGCATGCCTATAAGAAAAGCCCAGGACTCCTTCATCACTTAATCTTAGAAGTGGTATATTACTTCTGCCAAACATGCCAAACCCAAGACCATGTAGGACGTTACAAAGAGTCTAAATACTGGGAGGAGGAGGGATCATCAGGGGCCCATCTTCCTGAAGAAAAAATGCCAAATGAATGGGTGAAAGTTGAAGAACCAGGATTTGCATAGTTTCATGTCCCTCAAGGTGTGTATGAATTACAAAGGAAAAGATTGTAGTTTTACAGAAGCATGATAGATACTTTAACCAAGTGATTAAAGTTCATTGTTACCAGTAAAGACAACAAACCCCTAAATATGATTCACTGAGAAGTTATATAGGATCATTACTGCAATATAACTGCAAATGTTGCATAACTTCATTCTAATCATGTAAAAACATAAGACAAAGCCAACTGAAGGGGCTTCTACAAAATAACTTACCAGTACTCTTTGAAAGTGTCAAAATGAAAGAAGAGGAAAAATCAAAGAATTGTTACAGACTGTAGGGGACTAAGGAGAAATAACTAAATGCAATGTGAAATATTGGACAAAATCCTGACACCAAAAGCAGATAATAGTGAGAAAACACAAAATCCAAATAAGGTCTGTTACTTAGTTAATAATATTTAATGTTAATGTCTGATTTTGATGATTGTGCTGTGGTTATGTGAATTGTTAGGGAAAGCAGAGTCAAGGATGTACAGACACTGTGCCTGTCTATTCATGTGACTGTTCTGTATATCTAAAATTTATTCAAAAATGGGAAGTTTTTTTTTTTTTTAAAGAGCAATAATCTAAGAAAGCTTTCCTCAAATAAAAAGACCTGAGTTCATATTGAAAGAGCCCACAGAGTACCAGGAAAATTGATCATCAATAGTAAACTTCAAGACATAGCATAGAAAAACTATTTGACTATGAAGACAAGTTCCCAAGGCTTATAGAGAGAATTAGACTGGGTGTTAGACTTTTCACAAGCAAGTGCAAAGCAAGGCAAAATTGAACAATTTTCAGGAAAACCTCAAGGAAAGAAAGTGTAAGCCAATAATTTTATGTAAGGTCTTGCTGTCCTTCAAGTATCAGACCATAGAAAAATAGTTTAAAGCATGCCTATGTCAGTCTGGTGAAAATCTGCTAAAAGATTGGCTTTATTTAACCTCAGGTAGACTGGAGGAAACTTCAACAAGACAGTTGAAATAGTGGTATTAATTAATTGTACTCCAGCTCTAGGACAAACTCAAATCTTGGTCACACATTGCTAATATTTTCCAGTGCCTGGAGAGATATCCCCTCTGGAGAATGATGACATCAGTCTAATTCTCAAACCATTTCTATAAGTGTTTCAAGTAAACTAAATGAATGTGATGAGACAATACACAAAAGCCAGAATCAACAGAAAAATAATAGAAACAGATCACAGAGACTCCAATTATTAAAATTACTTGGCTCATGTAATTTTTTATTTGAAAAAATTTAGAGATTGTAGTCCTGAAAAAATAACCAAAAAAAACTAAATGGAGCTGTTTATCACATGAGATACAGCTAATGAAAGACTTAGTAAACTGGGTTATAAATTAGAAGGAGATATACAGAATAGAACACAGAGACTAAAAGATGGAAAAAGAGTAAGAGGTAAAATACATAGAGCACATTGTGAAAATACCAAACACACTTGTAACTGGAGCCCCAGGAAGGAAGAGGAGAGAGAATATGGCAGAGACAATATTGGAAGAGATAATAGCTGAGAATTTTTCAGAAGTGATGAATGACATTGAACCATAAATTCAGGAAGTTAAAAAGATCACAAAAAGGATAAATGGAAAAGAATCCATATCTGGAGAAATAATAGTGAAACTGCAATAAATAAGAAGTATCTTAAAAACTGCTCAGTGGAAAAAGGATGGATTACCTCAAAAGGTTTCTGGCTTCTTAACAGTACCATTGGAAATGAGAGCAATAGAAAAATATTCTCAAAATGTGGAAAGAAAATAACTCTTAACCGAAGATCCTCTTCACAACAAATACTCTTCAAAAATAACGAAATAAAGACATTAAAAATGGAGTGAATTTAACAGCAGCATAACCACAGTAAGGAAGGAAAATCCAAAAGGAGTTTTTGGGCAGAAGGAAAATAAGCTCTGGTGGCAGATTAAATTTTGGCAAGAAAACAAAAATTGCAGTGAATATATGTATAGTATAGCTAAATGAACACTTTCTGCATAAAATGATTATGATACTGCATTATATGGGATTTCAGTGTGTGTGTATGTTGGTGTTTAACAGAAATATAAGCAGACAGGGATAAATGGAATTGAAATGTTTCAAAGTTCTTGCATTATCTCAGAAGATGGTGAAAGTTAATATTATACTTAGGACATAGTTTTAAGTCTTTGTTGCCTTGGATTAGGCAATCATTTCCTAGATATAACATCTAAAGCAGGAGGTCCCCAACCCCTGGGCCACGGACCCATACCAGTCCATGGCCTATTAGGAACCAGGCTGCACAGCAGGAGGTTAAGTGGCTGTGAACACGGTTAATCTGTGTTTATTGCCACTCCCCATGGCACCCGTTACTGCCTCATCTCCACCTCCTGTCAGATCAGTGGAGGCAGTAGATTCTCATAGGAGTGTGAACCCTATTATGAACTAGCATGGAGGGATCTAGGTGGCCTGCCCCTTATGAGAATTTTTTTTTTTTTTTTTTTTTTGGAGATGGAGTTTTACTCTTGTTGCCCAGGGTGGAGTGGAGTGCAGTGGCATGATCTCGGCTCACTGCAACATCCACCTCCCGGGTTCAAGCGACTCTCCTGCCTCAGCCTCCCAAGTAGCTAGGAGGCATGTACCACCACAGCTGGCTAATTGTGTATTTTTAGTGGAGATAGGGTTTCTCCATGTTGGTCAGGCTGGTCTCAAACTCCCGACCTCAGGTAATCTGCCCACTTCAGCCTCCCAAAGAGCTGGGATTACAGGCGTGAGCCACTGCACCCAACCCTTATGAGAATCTAATGCCTGATGATCTGTCACTATTTCCCATCACCCCCAGATGGAACTATCTAGTTGTAGTAAAATATGCTCGGGGCTTCCACAGATTCCACATTGCGGTGAGTTGGATAATTATTTCATGATATATTAGAATGTAATAATAGAAATGAAGTGCACAATAAATGTAATGTGCTTCCAATTATCCAGAAACCATGCCCCCACTCCCACCCCCGAGTCTGTGGAAAAGCTGTCTTCCACAAAACCAGTCCCTGGCACCAAAAAGATTGGGAACCACTAATCTACAAAGCACAAGCAATTCCCCATCCTTCAAAAGGAAAAATTTGACTTCACCAAAATTTGAAACTTTTGTGCTTCAAAGGACACTATCAAGAAAATGAAAAAGCCCACAGAATGGGAGAAAATATGTTCAAATCATGTATTTGCTAAGCCTTAATTTCCAAAATAAAGAACTCCTATCAACAATAAAAGGACAACCCACTTAAACAATAGGCCAAGGACTTGAATACTTTGATCTGAGGAAGATATGCAAAAGACAAATGAGCACATAAAAACATTTCAACATCGTTAATCATTATGGAAATGGAAATCAAAACCACCATGTGATACCACTTCACATCCACTAGGATGGCTTTAATGAAAAACATGGACAGTAAGTGTTGAGGAGGATGTGGAGAAAATGGAACTCTTATACATTGCTAGTGGAAGTATGAAAGGATGCTGTGTTCCCTCAAAAAGTTAAAATTGCTACATGACCCAGCAGTTCCACTCTTGACTATTTACTCAACAGAATGAAAAAATAAGTTCACACAAAAACTTTAACACAAAAGTTTACACATCATTATTCAAAATGGTGAAAAATGTCTATCAGCGAATGAATAAGCAAAGGATGGTATATCTGTATAATGGCATATTATTCAACCATAAAAGGAATGAAGTACTGATACATGTTACAACACGGACGGACCTTAAAAAACATTATGCTCAGTGAAAGAAGCCAGACACGAAGGCTATAAAAAAAAGGCCATTTATATGACATATCCAGGATAGGCATCTTTATACAGATAGAAAGTAGAATTGTGTTTGCCAGGGGACTGGGAGAAGGGAAATAAAGAATGACTGCTAATAGGGATGGAATTTCTTTGTGGTGAGATGAAAATGTTCTGGAATTCAATAGTGATGGTGTTTGCACGATGTTGTGAATGTAACAAAAACCACTCAATTATGCACTTTAAAGAATAAGTTTTGTGGTATGTAATTATACCCTCAAAAAATCAAGTGACAATCATATACTCCAAGTATTAATGCATATTACAGTTATTTAGCCTACATTTTGACAAATTCTGTGATGAGGTAGAAAAAATATAAGCATTAAAGACAGATATATCTGGGTTCAAATCCGGTCCAACCCTTAATGGCTGTGTGATCCTGGGAAAATCTCACTGAAACAGATTCCTCCTCTGTATGATGGAGATAATAGTTCAATACTTGAAGCTTGTGGTGAGCATAGCTGTAATGTGCAAAAAGATACTCGTAAAGATTCAAAATAGCTGAAATGATGAATCCAAACCAAAAAATTAATATGTGAAAAAGACTAATATAATAGCTGGCAGTCTCTACAATAAGCTTATAAAATAGTTTGTTTATAAATATATGATATTTGCATAAAGAAAAAAAGTAGTGGTCTGAAGTTGGAAGACCTGGAGATCCTTCAAAAGAAAAATGAAGAGGTTGACTTAGACTTTAGCTCTTCAGGAATAGAGACTGTGCTACTCGCCTTCTTAGTCCCATTGCATTTTACTTCACCTGATAGATGGACATACTTCATACACTTTAATTGAAAGAAGAGTAACATTACACCTTGCAAAGTTGCTTTCTAGGGTAGGTTTTTTGAAAATCTTTCAGATAGAGTATAAAGAGGATAAAACTTCCAAACTAATGTGGGAGTGGAAAATGCAATAATAAAAAGCAATCTAAAATAATAAGTGAAAAAGAAATGTAGCCAGTGAAGAGAAATAAACGTACAATAAGAGGGTGGTATTTAAGTTCATACGGTAATTACATTAAATTTCAAATGATCTGAATTCCTAGTTAAAAGACAAAGATTGCCAAACTAAATGGAAAACCAACATAAGCTGTTTACAAGAGATACATATAAAACAATTATTGCTATATTTTAAATTACTTTGACAAAGATTAGCTACCAGAAAACTAGCTATAGGTCATATATTGAATGGCAAAAAGTTGAAAGCTTACCTTGGAGATTGGGAACAAGTTATGATGTCCTATTTAGTTCAATAAGACAAGCAAAGAAAAAGTATAATGATTGAAAAGGAAGAAATAAAATTCATTTTTCATCGATGAAGTGATTGTGTACATCTGATATGATTATGTATACAGAAAATTCAAATCTACAGATGTACTATTCCAATTAATAACAGGTTACTGGAAATAAAGTCAAAAATCAATTTCTATTTATCAAAAAATGAAAAAATTTAAAAGTTACTATCTATAAAAGCATACAAGTATCAAATTTCTGAGCAATAAAAGATTTGCAAGTCTTCTTTAGATAAAATAGTAAGAACAATGAGAAGAATCGAAGAAAACCTAATTAAACATATACATGTTAAAAATTGGTAGACTCATTCTTAAAGATAGTCTTCCTTAAATGTGTCTATAATCAGTGCCAATGCAGTAAAAATTCAAAGATACAAAATTCAAGGATGATTCTAAGTTTCATATAGAAATGTAGACATCAGCCGGGTGTGGTGGCTCATACTTGTAATCCCAGTACTTTGGGAGGCCGAGGCGGGAGGATCATGAGGTGAGGAGTTCAACACCAGCCTGGCCAACATGGTGAAACCCCATCTCTACTAAAAATACAATAATTAGCTGGTCGTGGTGGCAGATGCCTGTAATCCCAGCTACTCAGGAGGCTGAGGCAGCAGAATAGGTTGAACCCAGGAGGCAGAGGTTGCAGTGAGCTGAGATTGCACCACTGCACTCCAGCCTGGGCGACAGAGCAAGACTTTTGTCTTGGAAGAAAAGAAAACAAAAATGAAATGTAGACATCAAAATTAAGACAAGAACAAGGTAGGGAGATTCACTTTGTTATCCAGACTTTTCAATAGCAGTGAAGATAATGTGCCAGCCAGGTGTGATGGCACATGCCTGTAGTCCCAGCTACTTGGAAAACTGATGCGAAAGGATTGCTTGAGCCCAGGAGGTCAAGTCCAGGGTGGGTAACATAGTAAGACCCCATCTCTTATGACAAAGTTGAAAAACTACCTATTAGGCTGGGCATGATGGCATGCGTCTGTAGTCACAACTACTTAAGAGGCTGAGGACAGAGGCTCACTTGAGCCCAGGAGTTTGAGGTTGCAGTGACCCATGATCATGTGAACATGTGACCGCACCACTCCAGCCTAGAAAACAGTGAGACCCTATCTGAAAAACACCACCACCACCACCACCCAACCAACCAAATAACAAAAAACTTCCTATCAGGTATTATATGTTCTCTACTTAGGTGAGGGGATTATTAGAAGCCTAAACCTCAGGATCATGGAATATACTCATGTAACAAACCTGCACATCTACCCCCTGAATCTAAAAAAAAAAGATAATGCGCAGTTTGTGCAAGGATAGATAAGTAGACCAAAGGAAAAGAGTCAAGAGCCCAGAAAGAGAGTTGTGCGTATATGAACACTGATTTATAACGAGTAGCACTGCATAGCAGTGGAAAGAGGATGAGCTTTTCAACAAATGATATGATCTGTATTGGATCTCCTCACACCATACAAAAATCAATCTTTTCCATTTAGATGGTAGCCCTAATTACAAAAAACAAAACAATAAAGATATTGGAGACTGTCATGGTCATTAATGTTGTCCACCAAATATTTCTAGTTCCTTTTCCAAATATTTCTAGGTCCATGTTAGGATTATAATTCCCTACCCCTTGAAACTGGGTATAGCCACATAACTTGCTTTGTCTAATGGTGTGTGACTGGAAGTGATATGTGCTACCTGTGCAGTTTTTCAAAGCCAGTGAGTGATCATTCTGTTCTTTTTCTCACTGTCATGACAATTTGCGATGTTCCAGTTGTCAGCCTAGGTCTCAGTTCGAGGGCAAGCCAATCTGACTGGGTAAGCAAAATAAACATGAGCAAAAATAAACCCAGTGTTTTAATTTGATGAGATTCTTGGAGTTGTTGAAACATAACCTCAATTATGTATACTGATCGAAATTGCTAGGAGGAACAGGATGCTTTTGTAACAAAAAGTTATTAATATATGCATCAATGATTTAAAAGTTGATGGTGATAATGAAGGATGAAAGGGAGATCCATGTTATCCAGGAGCAAAATACTTATTGAGCTATTGTGTGCAGTAAATTGTAAGAGAATAACACACCTAATGAATTTGTGACTATAGGGAAAGAGCTGGAAAACAGAATGTGTTGCTCGCCACTGTTACAATACACAGGGTATTACATGGAAGAGATAAACTCAGATATATAAATGGCCATTTTGTGGCAGGAATAAAAAATAATATAGTCTAGAAATTTGGTGGATTTAAGAGTTGGAAAACAACTGCTCTTAACCATAACCACTAACAGATAAAACTGAGAGAGCTTTGAGCAACAAAGATTAAATTCAGCCTTGTGGCAAAGATTGAATGAGATTATGGTCTTGACACCATGGTTAAAAACTCTGAAAAGCTTCTGTGAAAGTATTTGTCTCAGAATCAAGGTCCAACTAAGGGTGTGTAGCAGTACATCCTTTCAATTAGACAAAATGGTTTAGGGAAAAGAGACTAAAAGTATGGCTTTCTCACTGAAGTCCTGATAAATTTGATTTACCAGAAAATAAGTTGAAAGAAGAGTCATGGGAACTAGAAAGCAATGAATAGAGCAAATGAAGGATGTCTAGAAAGGAGCTGTTGACATAGCTTTTGGAACATGGAACTGACTGGACTCCAATATATAAAAAGCGTATGTTTTTAAGAGAGTTGTGTTGTTAAAGAAACCATAAATCTAGATATTAAAAGTCTGTGACTCTTTGGAACTTGAAATGACTTTGTACTACCAGCCATATATGGAAAAGAGGCAGGCTGAGAGAACTACACAACTCCCAAGGAGGCATATTCTCAAATGCCCACTCTAGATGTGGACAAAAAGTATAATGGGAAGGGAATATATTCCCAGAACCTGGAGCCACAAACTACTAAGAACAATGGATAAAGGAGCTCTTCCCAAGGAGCAGAATCTGGACCTAATCAAGAAATATTATATACTCACCAGTGGAGGGACTTCAGAGTTTCTTCCCAGCCAGATTTCAGAATTGCTATGAATCAGTGACTGCTGTATTTTCTTTAATTTTTTCTGTCTTTTCTTCTCTTTAATTTTTTCTGTCTTTTCTTCTCTCTCTCACTTTTTTTTTTTTTTGAGACAGAGTCTTGCTCTTGCCCTGTTACCCAGGCTTGAGTCTCAGCTCACTGCAACCTCCACCTTGCAGGTTCAAGTGATTCTCCTGCCTCAGCCTCCTGAGTAGCTGGATTATAGGTGCTCACCACCACAGCCAGCTAATTTTTATATTTTTAAATAGAGACATGGTTTCACCATGTTGGCAAGGCTGGTGTCAAACTCCTGGCCTCAAGTAATCTTCCCGCCTTGGCCTCCCAAAGTGCTGAGATTACAGGTGTAAGCTACCACACCCAGACTAATTTTTTAATTTTCTAATTGTAAGTGTAATCTAATCCCTTATTATATATTTACATTTTGTTTTCTATATAATTAGACTTTTTTGTTTTTTTGAGATGGAGTTTTGCTCTTGTTGTCCAGGCTGGAGTACAATGATGTGATCTCGGCTCACCAGAACCTCCACCTCCCGGGTTCAAGTGATTCTTCTGCCTCAACCTTCCGAGTAGCTGGGATTACAGGCATGCACCACTATGCCCGGCTAATTTTGTATCTTTAGTAGAGAAGAGATTTTTCCATGTTGGTTAGGCTGGTCTCAAACTCCCAACCTCAAGTGATCTGGCCACCTTGGCCTCCCCAAGTGCTGCGATTACAGGCATGAGCCACCATGCCTGGCCTGGCTTTTTTACTAAAATAAATGTTTTAGTAAATATGAATTTTTGACAAGAAATTTTCAGCAAATATGAATTTTTAAATGTATATTAAATCACTTTATATTTATTCTCTTAAAGTGTTCTAAGGAAAACTAATCATTAAAATAAAGGGTCCAGGGATTAAAGACTTTAGATTGTTAGAAGCAAATGTCAAAGTTAAGTAAAATATTTTGTCTAAAAGGGATATGATAGTTTTAAGTAAAATATATATAAATAAGTACCAAATGTTAACAAGAAAATTTAGATGAAATAAAATTAAAGGATTTTGGCCTGAAAATATTTCAGAATTCCTATGTGAGATCAAATATTTTATTTTTATTTTATTTCATTGTTAATATTGGCCCATATACTCTAGTTTCCTCTACAAAATAGATTATAGTGCTTTCACCAGCCATTTGCTGTTAAATTTTCTAAGTTATCCAAACTAGTTATAAGGATACTTTAAGAGAATCATAATTATGTAACTTTACCTCTAGGCTTCTCTTTTCTTATATGACATTTGGGTTTTTTAAGCTTATGAGTTTTTCAGTGACCTTTACATTTCTTCAGATCAGTGCCCCTTGCTTTAGTTTTTCCAAAGGGGTTATCTGCAGTGGATGATTATGTAAAGATGATCCCATCACCTAGATTGGTTGCTTGCCTGGAATGGGTATTATAATCAAGCAATTTCTCCTTAATGTTCTTAGTTATTTAAAGAAACAGTTGCTTCAAAGAAATTACTTTCTCTGTAATTTTCTGCTATTATAACATATAATATATAATTATATGTATTATATATAATAATGTAATAGTATATAATATAATTATAATATGTAATTATAACAGTGAAAGATCCACAGTCATGGTTCCTGGCACACTGGAGAGTCTTGTTTAGAGACAATTGAGGAACAACCTTCCTAGAGACTTTCTCCACACCCACTGCTCCCTGAATATGCTCCCAGACTGGGCTTTGAACTTGCCCTCTGCTACTGTTATCCTTGAAGGCAAGCTCTGTACTCTAAATGGTAGCAAGAGAGAGATATCTGTGGTGACTGAAAGAGTCTTATGTTTGATTGAAGTAATTAATTTGATTCCAGATCCCCATGTGATAAAATGACATAGAACTGCACACAGTTTACCAGTGTCAGTTTCCTAGTTTTTATATTGTACTATGATTATGTACAATGTAAATATTGGGTGAAGGATATTGGGACCTCCCTGTACTATCTTTGCAACTTCCTGAAAATCTATAATTATTTCAAAATAAAAAGCTAAAAAAGACAAAAGAAAAAAGACAGGTAACTGTCTGTTCCATCTCTCTTTGTTTTTGACCTGCTAGTTGACAACATTATTTGGGGCCTTTCTCAATGTCCTTTAATTTTGTTTAACCATCAGCCTTGAAGGTTTATTTTCCTTGGTTTCAGTTCCTGCTTGTTTCTAGATCTCACTGGCTTACTTCCAGTTCTAGTACTACTCTGGCCCCCACCCCTATACTTACGTCATCGTTTCCAAAGAAAGAAAGACATATGGTAGAAAAAACATACCTGCATATGACCACACATAGAGATTTATAGATCAGAGATTCGTTCGTCAGGGGACTTAACAATGACCAGAGGAACTTTTATTTTTATTTACTTGCCCATATACTATATTTACTTAGGTTTTATGTTCTTGTGTTATTCTGTCCCAAATCTCCAAGGCATGCAATCTTCTACATTTCACCAATAAGAAAACTAAAACAGTAACAGAAATGACTGCCCTCAGATGACTCAGTCAGTGAATGGTCTGACCCAACATGGCACTAAATCTTTCAGATCTTTCAGCTGTAACTGTTTAAATTAGCCATGGATACAACAAAGATCAAATGCAAACAGGCAGTGTACCTAAAGGAAATACCAAGCATTTCTATCTTCTGTTTTCTATGGAAATTGATGGCAGGAAGTGGGATAGAGAGATTTAGAAGTGCTTTATGTATTTATTTATTTTAAAGCAACGTGCATTTATTGAGGGCCTCATGTTCAAGGCCCTATGTTGGTTGTTTCCAGCAATACAAAGAAGTCAAAAGTCCATGTATTCAAGGAGGTTATACTATAGTTGGTGAAACATTAATTTAACTATAAAAATATAAGTAGGAATGCAATTACGGTATGAACCACACATGGCTAGCAGACTAAAAACTATAAATGTCCTAGGGTTAGAGACATTGATATTATAAAGAAATAAAGACTTTGATGAAGGGGAAAGGAAATAAAAGATACAATAGAAGGTGGGAAGTGGAGGATGGATGTTCTCAGTTTGCTAGAAGGAAATGGGGGCAATTATTACGAGCACAGGCTTTTTTTTTTTTTAATCACACAATTTTGTTCTCATTAAAAAATTTTCTTTTGTGGATACATAGTAGGTGTATATGGGCATAGACTTTTAAATCAGATAAGTCTGGGAGTAAATCTGTTGTCCGTCTTCCAATTAGCTCTTTGATCTCAGGTAAGTGATTTAGCCTCTCTGGTCTCAGTTTTCTTGTCTATAAAATGAGGATTATTATGGCACTGACTTCTGGGGTCATTGGGAGGATTAAATAAGGTAGAACAGGACTTCCCTTCCCCTCCTGATGTTGGTTACTGCAAATATCTTTCCTCACTGGGTTATCTGTTTGTTTTATTTGAATTTTGCTTATAGTGTTGTTCATGGAAGAGAAATGTTTAGTTTTGATATCACATTTATCAATTGTTGATTAGTTTGTCCTTTTGGGGTGACTTGTTTAAATCAGTCAAAAGTACATGGAAGCCTGGTAACAAAATGGGAATAGAATAAAAATAGGTAGTTTACAGAACCGGAAATCTGTATTATTCTTATGTAGATGAAGAAAATGCTCAACCTCACTAACAGGGAAATACAGGCTAAAAGCATAATGAGACACGATTCTGGAAAGCATTAGAATTTCTTTGCTGGCAATACCTGGCAAAGATAAATATGAATACTTTATGACCTAGCTATCATAATCCTAGATATATATTTCAGAGAAACTTTTTACACAGGATTTGGGTAAGAGAATATTCTCTGCAGTGTTTTTTGTTATTCAGCACAAAAGGACTGAGGAAACTCTGTGGCTGTCAGATGTACACATGGTAGCAGTGATAATTGTTCAAAAACATGACGCTGGGTGAAAAAAGAAAAAGGAATAACCATTTATGTGTATTAAAATGTATACACATTTTAAAAAGTCTATATAATTTTGAAGAATACACTGAGATCCATGGATAGTTTCAGGAACATTCTCTAGGCACCTGTGTTTGGGGGCAAAAGAAGGGCAGGAAGAGAAGAATTGGGGACACTGGAAAAAGCAAAACCATAGACAGACCTTGTGAAAATAGGGGCTAATATCCCAGCTCTCTCACCCTAAGACCAGCACTCTCTAAGTAGAAGTATCTGCCATGTTTTGTAAGGACAATTAGTGTTAGTCATAGCGACAGTAATTACTGTTAGTGATAGGTAACAATAGTGAGTAAAATATGGGTGAGGCTGATGCAAATTTTATAAAACAAAAAGATTTATAGAGATTTAAAGATATTTGTAAATGACTGTTAATTAGATACAGTCAACACATTTCTGAGATCATTCTGCTAGTGTTTAATTGGTTAATGCCAAATGCAAACTGCACTTTCAACATGCAGTTTACAAATGTTTCAGGATATAATAGCACTCTATTTTCTTTTTATGTTTATTATCAAATTTTTTGTGTGGAATAAATTTTCAGCAAAGTACGTAATTCATAGTTGTTTAGTGAGTTATCACAAAGTAAACGTATCATCACCCAAGTCAAAAATAAAACACAGCGGAGATGCCAGAAGTCTTCCATGACCCACCCCAACTGCTGCATCCTTTTTCCTTTCCAGACGTCATTATTGTCTTCCGACACCATAGCTTAGTTTGGTCTGTTTTTGAACTTTTATTTAGAATTTTTAAATGCCTTAGTACAGTAAAAATTTTAAAAAAAAATCTAAAGTTGAATATTAGACCTGTATTTGAAATTTCATTTTGTAAATGGTGTTTTCTTAAAGAACTCTTCGTTTCCAACTGTTTAATGCTAGTATATAGAAATCAAGTGATTTTTGTGTGTTGGCTTGGTATGCTGTGACCCTGTCAAACTCACTTATTAGTTCTAGGAGGTGTTTTCTTTTCTTCTTTTTCTTTTTTTTTTTTTTTTTTGGTAGCTTTCTGAGGATCTTCCAGGTGGATAATTATGTCCTCTATGAATAGAAACAACTTTCTGTTCCTTTCTAATTTGTGTGACTTTTATTACTTTTTCTTGCCTTACTGCACTGATTACAATATCCAGTATGATACTGAATAGAAGGGATAAGAGCAGATCCTTCCCTTGGCCCTAATCTTCTTAAGAAAAAATTATCCAGTTTTTAACCACTAAGTTTAATGTTAGCCATATATTTTTTTAGTTGTCCTTTCACAGGTTAAGGGAATTTCCTTCTACATTTTTAGTTCGCTGGTAGTTTCAATTATGAAGAGATGTTGAATTTGTCAAATTCTTTTTCTTTATCAATTGGTACAATATTTACACCATTTATAGAGTAGATTGCATTTATTGATTCCCCCCGCTCCCCAAAAAGGAATTGTTTTGTTGTTGTTGTTTAAATTTTATTTTAAGTTTCAGGATACATGTGCAGTACATGCAGGTTTGTTAAATAGGTAAATGTTTGCCATGGTGGTTTGCTGCATCTACCAACTCATCAACTGGGTATTAAGCCTCACATGCATTAGCTGTTTATCCTGATGCTCTCATTCCCCCTAGCCCCCAGCAGGCCCCAGTCTGTGTTGTTCCCCTCCCTGTATCCATGTGTTCTCATTGTTCAGCTCCCACTTATAATTGAGAACATGTGGTATTTGGTTTTCTGTTCCTGTGTTAGTTTGCTGAGGATAATGGCTTCCAGCTCCATATATGTCCCTGCAAAGGACATGATCTCATTCCTTTTCATGGCTGCATAGTATTCCATGGTGTGTATGTACCACATTTTCTTTATCCAGTCTATCATTGATGGGCATTTGGGTTGATTCCATGTCTTTGCTATTGTGAATAGTGCATTTATTGATTATTGATTATTGATATCAGCCTTATATTCCTAGGATAAATCTCACTTGATGTTAGTGTACTATTATTATTTATTTATAATGCATTCAATTAACTAATATATCATTGAGAATTTTTGCGTCTATGTTAATGAAAGATATTGGTCTATAGTTTTATTGTATTGTCGTTGTCAGGTTTTAGTATCAGGGTAGTGCTGGCCTCATAAAATGAGATGTTTTCTGGAAGACATTGTGTAGAATTAATATTATTTCTTCTTTAAAGGTCAGGTGGAATTTGCCAGTGAAGCAATTTGGGCCTCTTGATTTGTTTTTCAGATGATTTTAAACCACAGATTTAATTTAGTTACAGTTTTAGGATATGTAGGTTATTTGTTTCATTTACAGTGAGTTTTAGTAGTTTGAAGTTTTTGAGAAATTGGTCCATTTTATCTAATTTTTTGGTCTATAAGCATTGAATTGTTTAGAGTATTAACTTATCCTATTAATGCATATGAAATCTCTAGTAATATTCTCCTTTTCATTCCTGATAGGAGAATTTATGTCTTTCCTCTGTTTTCTTTTCAGTCTTCCAAGATCTTTGTCAATTTTATTGTTATTTTCAAAGAACTAGCTTTTGATTTTATGTATTTTCCCTATTGCTTTTCTACTTTCAGTTTCATTGATTTCTGCTCTTTATTATTTCCCTCCTTCCTCTGAGTTTGTCTACTATTCTTTTTCTAGTTTCTTTAGGAAGAAGCTTAGATTATTGGTTTGAAATGTTTCTGTTTTTCTGAAATAAGCATTTAGTGTTTGCATGTTTTTCTGGTTTCTCTTTCAGTTGTTGATTTCTAGTTTAAAATGTTCTGTGTGAACTTGAAAAGAATTCTGCTGCTGTTGGGTGGAGTATTTCAAAATTTTCAGTTACATACAGTTGGCTGATGATGGTGTTCAGTTCTTACAATCTCGCTGATTTTCTATGAACTAGTTCTATTCATTACTGAGCAAGGAATATGAAATCTCCAACTATAACTGTAATTTGTGTGTTTCTCCCTTATGTTCTGTTAGTTTTTCTTCATATTTTAAGCTCTGTTGGAGCACATACACATTTAAGATTGTTCTGTCTTCTTGGTAAATGACCATTGTCTTATTGTAGAATGTCCTCTATACCTAGTCATTTTCTTTGCTCTGAAGTCTACTTTGTTATTAATACAGCCACTCAGCTTAAAAAAAAAATGTGTGCCTGGTATATATTTTTCCATCCTTTACTTTAAACTTATCTATATCATCATATTTAAAATAAGTTTTTTGAAGATATTATAGTTGGAACTTTAAAAAAGTCATTCTGATAGCCTGTATCTTTTAACATGTATTTAGATCATTTACATTAATGTAATTATTAATTTGTTTAGATTTAGGTCTATATTTTAAATATTTGTTTTCTGTTTGTCAGTATTTGTTTCTGTTTTCAGGCTTTTGAGATCTTAAACAAAGAACCTGGTAAGTTCTACCCAGACTTCTCATGTACAGAACAGTAAGATAACAGACTTGTATGGTTTTTAGCTACTAACTCTGTGGTAATTTATTATGAACAATAGAAAATTAATACAGGTCCCTTTCCACATTAAATCAGTGCTGGCCTATGTTATCATTACAATATGGAAGAAATAACAATGTGTGACTTTGTTTCTGTGTGTGTGTGTGTGTGTGTGTGTGTGTGTGTGTTTGTGTGTTTAGAGATGGGGGTCTCCCTTTGTTGCTCAGGCTGGTCTTGAACTCCTGGCCTCAAGCAATTCTCCCAACTCTGTGTGATTTTGAAGACTATATCATACAAGCATCATGTTAGCCCTGTGAAGAGGCTGACATGGAAAGAAAAGAAATGCTTCTGCCATCATCCAGCATCATCTTCCAGAAGAATGAATGAGCCACCTTGGAAGTGGATCCTCCAGCCTCAAACAAGTCTTCAGATGTGTGTAACCCCAGCCAATATCCAACTGAAACCTTGTGAGAAACCCTTGGCCAGAACTACCTAGTCAAGCAACTCCTGAATTCCTGATCACAGAAACAGTAAGAGATAACAAATGACTATTGTTTAAGCACTACATTTTGGGGTACTTTTTAATGCAGCCTTAGGTAACTAATACATGGGCCTATTGTATGCCTACATACTAGAGATATAGCAGTGAGTAAAGCTAAGAGCCTGTGTCATATAGTTTTTGTTCTACTTTAAGAGAAGATATATAAACTATATAAATAGTTACAGATAATACTTTGTCAGGTAGAAATAAGTGTTGAGAGAAAAACAAATCAGTGTAAGAAGTTGAAAAGTAACAGTGGGGCTTCTATAAGATGGCCAAGGAACACATCTTTAATAAGTACAACTATGAGTACTAACCCAAAGTGATGGATCTAGCCACACAGGTATTTTGGGAAAGAACATTCTAGCAGAGGGAACTTCAAGTGTAAACACCATGAGGTGGGAATACCCTTAATGAGTGTGAAGAATTCCCAAAGATGTGGAGTTCTGTGTTGTGTTTTAATAGAAAAACTTCAAGAATGTTTGGAATGAGGATTGCCAGATTAAATACAGAACCCCTGTTAAATTTGATTTTTCAGATAAATAACATTTTTTTTTCAGTAAAAGTGTATTTCAAGTATTGCAAAAATTATTAGTTCTTTATCTGAAATTCAAATTTAACTAAGTATCTTATAATTTTCTTTGATAAAGTAAGATGATTACAGAAATGGAAAGCACATCTCTTTGGAGGAATGGTAAAGGAGATCATATGTATATTCCAGAACAAAGATGGCTAAGTGGATACACCCATTTCTACCCCCAAATTAAGGCCACTTGGTAGAATTTTTTAAATGGACAGTATGAGGTGAGGGTTAGCTTGGTTGATTCTGTCCCAGACAGCTTTTCTCAGATGTTTTGCAGGCACTGGAAACTAAAACCCACTGAATCCATGCATATCTTTGGGCAAGCATCCTCATAGGTACTATATAGGGGTAGTGCCAGATAATATTTGCAGTCTCTTTCGGCTTTACACTCTGTGATTCAGTGAAGGGGTAGAAGTTACACACTAGCTTCTTGTTTTTTCATCTCCACAGAGAACAGAGCAAGAGTTGATGAATCTTGCAATGAGAGAATTGATTAAATGCTTAAGGAAGAATTTCTTAACTGAAGGGCAATTAAACACGAATGGCTTTGCATGGGAGGATGTGGAAATCTTGCTCCTTTGTGATCTTTGAAAAGAGGCAGCAGCTGTTGTGAGCAACTTAGACTCACAGAGTGCTGTCCTGGAGTAGGAGGATGAACCAGATCCTCGGAATAACTCTTTTTTTGGTCTAGAGAAGTGGAAAGAAAAGACCCTTTACTCATTTTAGAAGTTGGTACCAGTTCTCTAGGGCTTTGTTATTATGTTCATGTAGGCCTAAAACAGTCTTTCAAAAGTGTCTTTTTACTACCTACGTTAATATTACCTAGAATGACTGTTTAAAAATGTAGATTCCTGAGCCCTACACAAGATCTACTAAATCTGGAAGAGCAGCCCAGGAATATACACTTTTAAGAGATAGCATGGGGAGAAATGCCAGATATAGGTGATGGGGAGGAAGGCAGCAAATCACACTGCCATGTGTGTACGTATGCAACAATCTTGCATGTTCTTCACACGTACCCCAAAACCTAAAATGCAAAAAAAAAGACACATGTTATCCATGAAACATCAAGCATTAAAAAAAATAACAATAATAATATTGTTATAATAGAACTATCATAATTAATAGAACTATTTATAATTTACCATATAGTGAATTCATATTATATTTTACTATATAGTGAAATATAGTTCATTATGTTTATATTCAATATATATGATTTTACTATGTAATTCACTAAATTATATTCACTATATAGTGAATTATAAACAGTTCTATTAATTACAAAATTATAAAAATTCACTATTTATAATTGTGAATTTCTATGTGGGTATAGGTATAGTGTAAATTATGTAATATAATGAAACACATCGATTGTGTTAAAAAAAAAAAACAAAAAACATGTTTTCCTGGTAGTCCTTATGCAAACGACAGTTTGAGAATCATGGTTATTGAGAAATAAAAGGCTTTCTTTCTCTGCCTAGGCCTAGGCCTTTAATGGCCTATTTAATCTTACATGTGGTGATGGAGGCCCCTGCCGAGGCTTATTTTCTGCTGGGATGGTACACATGCTAAGAATGAAATGGGAGATGGAGATGCTGAAGAATTTTTAAAAAAGGTTTGGATGGGCCGGGCACAGTGGCTCATGCCTGTAATCCCAGCACTTTGGGAGGCCGAGGCGGGTGGATCACGAGGTCAAGAGATCGAGACCATCCTGGTCAACATGGTGAAACCCCGTCTCTACTAAAAATACAAAAATTAGCTGGGCATGGTGGCACGTGCCTGTAGTCCCAGCTACTCGGGAGGCTGAGGCAGGAGAATTGCTT
>PVKV010007454.1:0-30320 GCA_004027835.1 Alouatta palliata | reverse complement strand
AGGTAACAAGAGCGAAACTCCGTCTCAAAAAAAAAGGTTTGGATGAAGATGTTCTGGGCCAGGGAGAAGAGGGGTTTATGGGTTCTTTCCCACTTCTGCCAAAAATTCCCCACAAAACTTTATTGACAGAATGTCCTAAAACCATTTCTGTCTCTCTTTATCTTCCTAAAGTTTTCTACCAAATCTGTTTTTTTTTTTTTTTTTGAGACAGAGTTTTGCTCTTTGCTGCCCAGGCTGGAGTGCAGTGGCACGATCTCAGCTCACTGCAGCCTCTGCCTCCTGGGTTCAAGCAACTGTGCTATCTCAGTCTCCTGAGTAGCTGGGACTACAGGCAACTGCCAACACGCCCAGCTAATTTTTATATTTTTAGTAGAGACAGGGTTTCACCATGTTGGTCAGGCTGGTCCTGAACTCTTGACCTCAGATTATCCACCCAACTCGGCCTCCCAAAATGTCAAGATTACAGGCGTGAGCCACTGCGCCTGACCCCAGATCTTTTTTTTTTTTTTTTTTTAATGAATAATATCTTTATTAAGCTAAAATGAAGGATTTTTTCCATTCCACCATCAGGACAGATTGGGGACCCAGAATATCCCAGTCCTGTATGGGGCAGACAACCATCCCTTCTCAAAGTTTCAGGAAGAACCAGTGGAGCTGGTGAAAATAAAATAGGGGAAGAGCTTAAGGTCAGCTAGGAAGCAATTCAATGTCATTTAATATTACAAAAGGAATCTAAAGGCAGCTAGCATCTCCAAGTTTCATTTTGACCCTGCAACTCAAGAGTTGTGGTTGTGAAAGTCCTTGATAAGAAAGAAATTTGAAGGAAGGACTATTAAATAGAACATTTCAGACATCCCCTTTAAGGCCTCTGGAGATTCTGCTGGAGCAGCTCCCTCCAGCTGACCTGATGGGTTGCATCTCAGCTCTGGGTTGCTTTTATATTCCTCCAGATTTCTGCCAAGCCCTGGGTTGCTCATTCCTCTCCTGCTATCGGCATTTCCATGTGTATCAGTCTGTTTCAAGCTCTCTTCAAATGGCTTCCTGTGGGTGGATGACCCGGTCATTATTAGGATGTCCCATGCCTCAAACTCCTTTTACCCTCTGCAGGCTTTTATCTTCATTTCAAGTTGATGCAGAACAGGTAATGGCTTTCCTGACCTTTTGTCTCCTCTGCCTTAGACACAGAAAGAACCCTGATCCTGTGTCTGTGGGTGGAAGTCAACTTAGGGTCAAGGGACTTGCCTGCTTCTTATAAACTGAGAGCTCTGAAACATGCCAGAGTTTATTATTCAAGCACCTCAACAAGCCGATTTGGCACAAATGGGGTAAACCCCCCTTTAAGCCCAAACCCACAAATCTTGCCCCATAGCAGGCTACACAGTCTTTGCTTATGGTAACTCCAAACTGGTTCTAAAAGTTTATTCCAGGAGATTCACACAAAATAAACTTTTCCCCTAGCAGAGCAGCTTGGTTTGATTTGGGCTATTTGACTACAAAAGCCCAGAGGCCATGCATTTATTTCAAAATATTAGGAATCAGCAGCACAAATGAGATTGCATTTCTGTGAAAAGTTAAAGATTCTCATTTAGGGAGAGAGTTCACAAAATACCCCATTAGCCAAGCCTCACCAGTAATTAGTCTGATTTCTCAGGCAAAAGGCAGGATAATTGTCTGCCATCCATTCCAAAAGACAGAGACACTTTAAAACCTACCACCCATTGAAAAATATCTCTGGAGAATTTTCTGCTGTATCTGAAGTATTTTCCATTAACTAAATGTTCAAACTAAAATTAATATATGAAGTTATGAACAAAGTGGCTGATTATAAATGTGTCTTTTCAAATGTCAAAACATGGGCCTATTACTTATGAACTGAACTGTAGAGAAATGTAAAGGTGCTGATATTTATAAGGCAATACTGTGAAATATAGATTATTATTGAAGTTTAACAGATGGGGCAACTGAAGCTCAAAGGTAAACAACTTTCCCAAAGTCACACAACGAGTTAGTGGCAGGGCTGAGATTCCATGTGAATATCATTTCCACAACCCAATGTGGAGTTTAGGAAGAAAGCAGCATTGAGTTAGGGGTGTTTTAGGCTGGCTATCAAGAGATCTGCAGAATGGTCTAGTTTTAACTGTGTGATCTCTTAAGGAATGGACTCCATTAGCCAAGTGCATATGATGAGACCAAAGTTGAAACCAGTGCAGGAGACCCGGCCTGAGCCTAACCCATGCTCACCTGAGAGCTGGACTCACCTCACTTGGTTTCATAGACCAGGCCCATCTGGGATATATGCACATAGCATGTTGGCCCATGACAGTGTCCGGCTCTAGTCGAACTCCATGCACGTGAAGCCTGCAGCAGCACTAGTGCTGGATGCTTCAGAAACATTTCTCTCCATCCAGACAACTTGAGACACTGGCAGCTTTGGTATGAACAGCTCACCCACCTCCCAACCCCTGCAAGTTCCATGAATGCATCAAGAGGTCCCTGGAAGCAGCAAAGCCATGCTAGATCAGAAACACTGGCCCTTTGGCTACTTCCTCTCTGCTCCTCTCTAATGTCAGCGTGCGGCTCTATTCACCCTAGCTTGTTCATGTGACGCCCTCTGCTCCTGCTCTTCCATTCCAGTATGCAATGGCTGCTGACACTGCTCCCATGCTGCACCCCAAGGTCTTCCTGCAGTCACAATGCTGGGGTGGGGTGAATTCCCTTTGTCCTCTCTGAGTTACCAAAGCCGCAGCCCTTCTATTTCTTCAAGAGTTTTCATGCGTTCTGCCACATTGATACCTCCTTCAGTCCTGTGGGCCCCTAAGAACCCCATAGAAATAGACCCCCATTGAGTCTGTGCTATTGCACAGAAATGCAGATGTGGCTAAAGCCACAGTAGGGTATAGGACAGATCCATGAGTATTAAACTTGGACACCATTGTTAAAATGTAGATTTCAAGGCCTTACATCCAGAGATTCTGGTTTGGTAGTTCTGGTGTTTGGGGCCTGGATGCTGCCTTTTAAATTAGTTGCTCAGTTACTGTAGTGCAGAGGGTGGGCTGGGAAGCACTGGTGTAGGCCCATGAGCTGCGACTCTACCTGCCTGTCCTGTCTGTGTTCATGTGTCTCGCTGGATGCTGAGCTCCTGCTGGGGTGGGACGATGGCTCATTCCTCCCCACATTTTAATGTCTAGGCCAGTACCTGGCATACACATGGGCATCAGTAAGTGTCTGTGTCATGAATGAGTGGAGGCATTGTGTGAGGAGACTTCTCTTTAACAAATTAAAGAACTGGATGAAAAACCTCCCTTGGTGCACTGTATTGACAGTGGCCACCCTGATTCCCAGATGCTGCAAGTAAACAGAGGGTGCTGGGAAAAGAAAGAATATTAGGGACATAGATAACCTAATAAGCAAATGATGTGCAGGCAATAAGCATTTAGGGCCCACACCAGAATCTTCAGGTGGCTCCGGTTAAGTGTCTTTGGGATTATAGTAGAGAGGCCACCAGGTAATTCCAAAAAGGTGGATGATTGAGCCAGGCTGGTGATGCCATCCTGCAAAAAGACAGGTGCTGCTCTCCAGGAACACTCTGGTTTCTTCTGCTTTCCAGATTTCTTAGAGGAGAGTTAATTATTTAAAGGCATTTTTTACTTTTTAAAGTATTTGTTGGAGGCCAAAAAAATTTGACCTAAGAGAAGGAATTGGTAAATTCTTACAGCAGACATTTGGCTTTCATGGTAAATTGCCCAATATACCCAGCTTTCTTATCAAATAAAGTCTGGGTGCATGTGTGTTGTGTCTTATTAAATGATGGACGAAAGCCTGAACAGATTGTGGCTGTTGTCTAGGGAAGCTCCCCAGAGCAAATGCTATCTGGTCTTAGTGCTTCTCTTGTTAGGCCTTCTCCCACTGAAGAACCTTCTTTGCCTTCACAAGTCCTGGTTCAGAAGGTTCAGACTCTACAAATATGTGAGGATCAGAATAAGTGCAGTTATATTTTTGAAATTTGTATTTGAAAATAATTACAAAATTACAACTAGTTGCAAAAATAAAAATAGTACAAAGAGCATCTACCTGGTTATGTTTATACTCCACTTGCTTTATTATATGCATGTTTCTCCATGCTCCAATAAATGTGTATATATAAAGGTAAATTACATATCTCATGCCCATTACCCCTAAATGTTCCAGTGTGTATTTCCTAAGAACAGGGATGTTCTAATATATAGCGGTAATTGCCGATTCTGTCCGGCAGACTCTGGCTGAGGGATGGATGAATGGAGTTCACATGCACAGGTATTTTTGCCTTTGAGCACAGTTAGGGGGCCACACAGCTTAGCCTGTGGACGAGAAAGTGCGGCCTCCATAAGCCGGAGACACTCACATTTATTTAGTACAGATTTAATGACAAAGGCCTAGAGCAAACACCATTTGTGGGTAATTAACATTGTCAACCCCCCAGGTAGGGGGCAGTCTTGGTTTCAGGAGAAATAGATAAACAAACCTATCTAGATAAATTCCTTTGCACTCCCTTGTTATCTGTCCTCTGCCATTAGCTCAAAGTAAGAGGATTAGGCTGCCTTCAGCCATAACCCTTTCCTGAAGCTTTTGCAAAACCTCCCTGCCTTCCAAGAAGGTTTGAGTCTTTTCTATAATTTTTCCCACCATCCTGACCGATCTCCTACACCTCCCCCTTTTCTGGTTTTTGCATCAGGTTTTGTTGATTGAAGAGTACAGATGTGTGCAGCAACAGATTTGTCAGGCACAGTGGTTATAAGTCGTGTTTCGGCTTTGCATCCTAGAATTAGTAAATAACATAAGACAAACATGAGTAACATTCTTTTCCAATCAAGAAGTGACATGTAGTGTTATTTGGCACCTCAGTCCAATGTGTGCCATTACTGAGGGACCCCACTAGGGTATGTTAATCCTTTCTAGCCAAGCAATCAAGTTGTTAGAGGCTGGGAAGGCAGTGTCTGCCTAAGCAACAGGTGAAAAAAAGGCAGATTTAGAAGATGGGCTTAATAGAGTGTAGCAGGTACAGGTAGCAGGCAGAGAGAATAAAGGAACAGATTGTCTGGAGTGAATGGTGTCTGTGTCTGGAGCAGGATTCACTTAGCTCTCTGAGTCGTCTTTTTCAGCATCCCCCAGGTAATGTCTGGGCCTGTGTTGTCCAAGGAAGCCACATGGTCCAGGGCTGCAGGTCCTGCAGAGTCATTTCATTTATTTCTGGTATCAGGTTGGATCCTAATCACACCACAGTAAGGTTCTGTGCATTGTGCTGGAACCCAAAGAGGGCCTGAGGAGGTGTGAACCCAAGCATATCCTCTTCCCCATGTTAGCAAATCATTTGGACCACATCATATGTTACTATTTACAACTTTCCATAAAACTGCTGGTTTTATGTCTTGAGAGGTTTTGCAGAATGGTTCTCTATAGCTTATTGAAATTTGTCATCTGATTTAAGAAATTAAAGGTAAATAATGCTTGTGCTAGTAGTGTTGCAGGGTCTTTATTTCATATTCCCCCTTTTTTGTTTTCTGATCATATTTTTAAGGGTGGAGTGAACTACTTTTGTAGGCAAAACTATAGGAGTATGAGAGAAGAACTGAAGTAGTTTGTCAGCAGGAAGGGCATGCTCTATATGGCCTGCATAATCAGAGAGTGCTATCTGAAGATCTGGAGATAGGAGCAATACTGCTTTGAATTGCTTTTTACTCAAAGGAATTCTTATGACATCGGGGTCATAACCTGGCAACAGATTGCGTCATTTGCGGCCTATATAGATGACTTTACTAACTAGCTAGATATAGGGAGATAGTGTTTTAGTTCCAGTATGGGGGCAAAAAACCCATTCTAGGAAGTGTAGCCCTGGGGCCATCTGTCCTATTAATCCTGTTGGGGAATGTTTAGTAGGAAAAACAAACAATTGAACTGAATTGGGGTCTATGTGATCTAGTTGCCTCTGAGAAATAGCTTGCTCTATTTCCTCAATTTCCTTTTTTGCTGCAAGGGTTAAATACCTGGGAGAATCTAGGGCTGTATTGCCTTTGTGTGTGTGTGTGTGTGTGTGTGTGTGTGTGTGTGTGTGTGTGTGTGTGTATGTTACGGACTGTTGCTCTGTAACCAGGTTGGAGTGAAGTGGCGTGATCTTGGCTCACTGAAACCTCCACCTCCTGGGTTCAAGTGATTCTCCTACCTCAGCCTCCAGAGTAGCTTGCATTACAGATGTGTGCCACCATGCCCAGATAATTTTTGTATTTTTAGTAGAGACAGGGTTTTACCATATTGGCCAGGATGATCTCAAGCTCTTGACCTTGTGAGCCTCCTGTCTCGACTTCCCAAAGTGCTGGGATTACAGGTGTGAGCCACTGCGCCTGGCCTGTAATGCCTTTTAAGATAGAAAACAGGTTTTGCAATTTATCAATATTTATGCCCAACGTGAGGCAAAGCCAGTTAATATTGCCCAGTAATTTTTGATAGTCATTTAAGGTATGTAAGTTGCTAGTATTTAATTTAACCTTTTGATTTCTTACTGACCTGGAAGTTAGTATGTATCCAAGATATTTCCAAGGGGAGAACATTTGCACTTTTTCAGCTACTATGATTAAATCTCTTAACTCTGTTTCTTTGGACAGAGGCATATAAACTTAAAAGTACTGGCTCTGTTGGGGCTGCTAATAAAATATCATCCATAAAATGAATAATCTTGCAATTGGGAAATTCTTTTCTACTGGGGAGCAAAGCCTGATTTTTGTGATACTGACACATGGTAGGACTGTTAAGCATTCCTTGAGGAAGCACTTTCCAGTGAATTTGGCAAGCTGGCCTTTCATTATTGATAGCTGGTATTGTAAACACAAATTTTTCTCTGTCTTGTTCTGCAAGGGAAATAGTATAAAAGCAGTCTTTTAAGTCAATAACGACTATAGGCCAATCTCAAGGAGTTGCTGTGGAGGAAGGGAGTCCCAATTGAAGAGGCCCCATAGGTTGCAGATTAGCATTAATTACCTGTAAGTCAAGCAGAAGCCTCCATTTGCCAGACCTTTTGGGAATGATGCAAATGGGTGAATTCCAAGGGTTGTTTGATGGTTCTATATGGCTGGCTTTTAATTGCTCCTCAACTAATTCATGGGCTCACTGTAATTTCTCTCCCTTTAAAGGTCACTGTTCTACCAAAATAGGATTTTGAGAGAGCCACATTAGGGGTCGGAGAGGAATAACGGTGACTATTATTAGAAAGAGGTTTGCTGTTCACACAATTCATCAAATTCTCCCTCCAGTGGAGGTATTGACTGGCCTTTAAAGTTGTTTTAGCTAGCACTGACCAGTCTCATGAAGTCATATGGAAGTTATTGTTAGTTACAGAAGCCACATGCTATGGCTTCAATTAATCCTTTTGTAAATGGGCTAGCAGCTCCGTTTTCTCTAAAGCTTTTCTTTTCTTTTCTTTTCTTTTGAGATGGCGTTTCACTCTTCTTGCCCAGGCTGGAGTGGGATGGTGTGATCTCAGCTTACCGCAATCTCCGCCTCCCAGGTTCAAGTGATTCTCCTGCCTCAGCCTCCTGAGTAGCTGTGATTGCAGGCATGTGCCAACATGCCCAGCCAATTTTTGTATTTTTGGTAGAGACAGGGTTTCACCATGTTGGTCAGGCTGGTCTTGAACTCTCGACCTCAGGTGATCCACCTGTCTCGGCCTCCCAAAGTGCTGGGATTATAGGTATGAGCCATCGTGCCTGGCCATTTAATGCTTTTTCTTATCTCTTTATAAGTGTCAAAAGAAATGGGTTCATATACCTAACTGCCTTGTCGATCTTGCATTTCCAGGCAGGCCAAGAGCTTCCCTTCTAATGCTGCTTGCCTAAGATAGGGTCCCATAGCTGTAGTGTCTCCCTTGTCCTTTTTCCAATTTATTGGGGGAGGGGGCTTGGGGGAAACCTCTATTTCCTCTGTGGCACTTTTACCCAGTAATTGCAGCGCTGAGGGATAAGAAGGAGGTGGTAAGGTAGGTGACAGTTCCTCCTCCCTTCCCTTTCTAGGTTCTTCTGTGTAGAGTGGGGTCAAAGGAGCCCTAAGATCCATAATGTTAGACTTGTTACTGGGACCCATTGTCCTTGCGCATGATGCTGTTTCAGACTTCTCCCTGCTTGTTTCCAGAGTTCTACATCTAGCGTATCTTCTTCCGGGAACCGTGGATTATGGGAAACAACAGTTGGCATTAGGTCCCTTCATTGAGTCTGCGAAACCAAGTCTCCACTAGCTTTAAGCAGTATATACTTTTATATACTATTTCTGTTGTGCTGATAACCATTGTCCCATGATGAAACCCTTGCTTGAACAATTCCCTCAAACTTGAAAATCCTGAGCAGGCACCAATGACTTAATGACTGTGCAGTCTCTTCACCTTCGTTTCTGATGGTTCTGTCGTAATCCATCACAGCGTTCCTCACACAGGGACACCAGCTGCCGAGTCTGTCTTGCAGACTGGCTGAGCAACGGATGAATGGAGTTCACATACACAGGTATTGTTGCCTGTGAGTGCTGCTAGGGGACTGCAAGGCTTAACCCACCGACGAGGAAGTGCGGCCTCAATAAGCTGGAAATGCTCACATTTATTTAGTACAGATTTAATAACAAAGGCCTAGAGCAAGCACCATTTGTGGGTAATTAACATTGCTGACCCCCCTAAGGAGGGGGCAGTCCTGTGTGCGGATGATCAAAGTTTGGTTTCCAGAGAAATAGGTAAACAAACCTATCTAGATAAATTCCTTTGCACTCCCTTGTTATCTCTCCTCTGCCATTAGCTAAAAGTAAGAGGATTAGTCTACCTTCAGCCATAACCCTTTCCTGAAGCTTTTGCAAAACCTCCCTGCCTTTCAAGAAGGTTTACATCTTTCCTATAATTTTTCCCACCACCCTGACCCATCTCCTACATGTAATACTTGGCAAAGTACTTTATCTAGTCTATCCTCCACATGTCACTTTTGTTAATTAACTTATCAATGTCCTTTATGGCATTTCCCCATCTCCAGTGCAGGATTCAGTCTAGGGTCAGGTATTGCATTTTGTTGTCATTTCTCTCTAGCCTCCTTTAATCTGGCTTTTACAATGTTGATTCCCCCACCTGAACCCCCTCCACCATTACCCGCTGCCAATACTCTTTTTGGTTCTTCACAAATTTGTGTCCTCTTTGTGTAGGGCAATGCTAATCTTCTCTGTGTCATTTCAGTTTTCACGTATCTGCTGTCAAAGCAAGCAGCACCCACCATCTTTGTTTGAATAGTGTGTTCCTCATTGTGTGTTTCGCTCATGTTTCCTCACGGTTGAACTGAGGTTATGTAATTTCAACATGAATACTGTCCTATCCAGGGCACCACATCAAGAGCCACACAGTGTCATCTGTACTACAGAAATGAGGTTAATTCTGATCACCTGGTCAAAGTGTTGCACAGTTTCTCCCTTGTTTGGTTACTGTTTTGGTTTTCTTCTCCCTCACAACTAGTAAGAAACTAATAATATGCGGGGATCACTTTAAGATGATGCAGATATCCTAACACAATGATTGTGAGTACTTTTCCCATGCCAAGCACTGTGCATTACAGATGTGGCCTCTTTCCATCCTGGGAGGGCTCCTTCATTTCTCATGACTACAAACCCATCTTCTCTTGGCTTGAAGCCCCCTCTTGGATGCACTGTATCAGGAGCAGGATCGGATCTGAGGTTGCTAATGCTGTGATTGGGAAGCTGCAGATGGAACTGGAGCAGAGAAAAAAGGAAAAGAAGAAATGTTAGGGGGTCCCACTGAGAGGAGGAAACTATCTTCAGAAGCCTGGCTCAGCTCCAGGAAAGGGAAGAACAGACTGGAGGGGCTGGGAGGTCAGGGAATTAGAGTCACTGAGTCATACTAGAGAGACAGGCTGTTGCTCTGTGAAACTGAGCCCCTGGCTTCTCACACTCTGTGGGGTCAGCAGCCTGGGCATTTTCTCTGCAGGGTTGTCAGTGGGCAGTGGCAACCTGGAACATCTAAGAAACAACCCTCTAGAGCAAAGCCAGTGGCTGCCAAAGCTTTTAAAAAGACCAAAAAACAAACAAACAAACAATCCAACAGCTTCATGACAAAGCAAAACAGGGGTTTAATTGTTTCAGAGCCCCAGAAGAACCATTTGAACTGCTGTACAGACCCCAAACTGTGCACAGCCATTCCAGGACCAAGCAGATGCCAAGGGGCCTGAGAGAACTGAGCTGTGCTGGAAGCACACAACTGTGCAACCATTCACTGCAAAATTCTACCCAGGATCCAGGCAGCCAGGTTTTCATCCAGCTCTTCTGCAAAAGAAAGCAAAGAATCAAGTAAGGGCATTTTCCTTATTAAATTCTGTTGTATGAACCCCAGATAGGCTTAAAAGATGTCTCTGAAAAAGAGCTACCAAGGAGCATTATGAGAGTTTTCTGCCAAGTTGGGAAGGTGCCCTGGAAGGCAACAATGCAAACACATTTTTCTGTCCATCTGTCTATCCATCCATCCACCCATCCCTCCATCCCTCCATCCATCATCCATCTGTTTGTTCTTTCATTCGTTCAACCAATGAATATTTCTTTAGTAGCTACTATCTTCCTAGAGACCCAAAACACTGAGATGGAGATGAAGAGGGAAGACAATGCCCCAATAATAAAAGAGAAAATTGTTTTATCCTCATAGGGTGAATAGGGAAAATCTTTAATTTTCCTGTCACTGAGAAAATGTATTGCCCTTAAGATCTTTATAAATATAGAATCTAGACTCTTCTGAAAGAAAAAAACCTTCCTTTTCTTTCACTCTAGGCAAAGAAAAATAAAGAAATATAAGCTGACATTCATTAGAATCCACTAAAAGGTGGAATTTCACTTTGACATTGAGCGTTAGAACCAGGACACCACAGATCCCAGAGTGATTCAACACTTTTCTATGCTCTCTGTCTTGAGTTTGTAAAAATAGGTCAGGTAAGTAAGTGTGAGATGCCCAGAGGCTGGAAAAGCCTGGAAAAAAACTCACAGGCCAGCCTATCTGGGGAGCAGAGGGTTAGGACGTAAGTATGTGATCCAGGACAAAAGCACCTGTCTCCCCAATCTCCCCCCCACCCACAGCCTGAGGAGGGCCATTTGCTTGAGCAGTGTCCCAGTGCAAGGGATGGTTGGGTGCCTCTGCCATCTTATGCCAGGAGACTTTGAGGGAACAGAAGCTGCAGGGCTCTTCCTGAGCCAATCTGCCGACTCCTGGGAACAGTTGAGATTTCTGCTTGTTTAAGGAACTAAATGGTTGGGATCTCCGTCACCCACTGAAATTACACCCCCAGATGATACTGAAATGTTGGGCCAGGGTTTCTCCTGGTACAGAAAAATCTAGGGACTGGATGGTGCGCTGCAGGGAGAGGCAGCAGAGGAAGAAGCCCTGCTTGGAAGCCGTTTCTGCAGGATGGAAGTGTGGCATCTAATAGCCCAAGGTCTCCTCGAGGGCAGTGTGCCCACTCACAGCCAAACTTAGGGATCAGAGTTCCCTCAGGGATAGGGAAGACCTCATGCTTTCAGTAATTCTCTATAAGGAATAAGGAAATTGTGAGGATGTCTTCTGTCCCTCCCTTCCCCTCTTCCCCCTCCTCCCCAGCCCTTCTGCCTCCTGTCACAATCATTAGCAAGTCTTTCCCTGAGGTATTTCATGAGTTGCTAATCCAAGCGACTGGTTCTATTTCCAACCAAGCTGATGCCTGTGATGTTTTAGAGCAAGTGAAGCACACCCTTGTGAGGTCCCTACCACCCACCAGTGTAGGACATGGCCACCAATGACAAAATAAGCCAGTAAAACACCAAAGAGACCAAAATCGATGTCACAAAATGTTTCACTTGTTTTATTTATTTATACCCAATCTATTTTCAGAAAAACCCTCAGAGTAACTTTAGTTACATGTAGAATCTCCATGTGAAACCCATTTACACTAACTTTACACATAATTCGAATAAGTTTTCTAAGCTCTAAATAAAAAGCAGCAAATAATCAAACGTGGGGGAAGCTACTACAGACAGATAAACTGATAACAGCAGGAAATGACAAGTGCCAACAAGAGGGGAGACAGAAAAACTGCTGTAATAGTCCCCAGAACTCAAAACTAACTGCCTGGGCCCGTTTAGTGTGGGGTTAATTAACCCTTAGATTCTTACACCTAATCTAGACTGGGCCACTTCTTGATATTTTCATTGATGACCCTGAGTCACTAAGAAGAGGTAAAATTATGTTCACTTTAAGGAAGTTGAAATGTATTTGTTTAGAAAGATCTTTGTCTCAGATCACTAAAATTTTTAAGTTTTGTGTGTAAATGATTGAATTTTCAAATACTTGGAGGCTTATTCAGAATAACAGCATGAGGTTCAAACAAGTCTGGGTATCAGGGTTGCAGCTTGAACACAGGTGTGTTTGGGGTTTTAATCAGTTGACTCTCAGTACAAATTATACTTCCCATCTTGAAAGGCGTAATTTGGGGCTCCACATAGACCTTCATTGCTATTAATGCAAATAGCATTAATATAATTCACACAGCAATGATCAGAACCACAAGAACCAGATTTTTTACCTGGAATCTATGTGGGCTTATAAACAAGTCACCAAATGGATTCGGTGCTTTCCCAAATTAAAAAAGAGAATTTGGAAATGTAACTCAAGGTGTTTGATCTAATTTCCAAGGCTGTCAAAATTATTATTTTTGGTTTGGTTGGTTACATCCTAAACCCCTGATATTGGCTGGCTGTAGGGCACAGTGGCCACTAGTATTTGGCTGCTAAGAATCTAGTCTTCCTTGTTACTGGTGTGAAGATGGGCTGTACTTCTCCCTACAGAAGCCAGAGGGGCCCAGGTATGTTTCCTGGCCTTGAAAGAATGTGGCCATGTGACTCAGGATTGGCCTTGGCCTTTGAATCCATAGGAAGTAGTAATTGTTCATGATGTCTATACTATTTTAATAAGGTAGACTGTGAGTGTCAAGGTAGAGGGAAAATGACTGCCCTTGAAAAAAAAGAAAGGATCTTGCAGGATAGACTTTGATGTGTGTGTGTGGGGCATGTGGCATGTGTATAGTATGTGGTGTGTGCATGTATGTGTGTGTGTATGTGTGCACACATGCACGTGCGTGTGTTTACTTGACAGAAGGATTTCTAGTATCATACCTTGGGGAATGGGTGATGGTAAGACAAAGAAAATAGAGAGAGTAGGACCAGAAGAGATTCTATATCTGCCCCAATATTGCTATACTATGTTAAGACAAGGGCTGGGTCCAGTGACACGAAAAGCAAACATTTAACAAAAATAACAATTAAGATAGCTTATATTTTTTAACACTTCATATGTCCCAAGTCCTGTGCTAAGAAATTAGCATGAATTATCTCATTTAATACTCATTAACATATGTGGTGTGGCCTGTTTATACCCCCATTTCACAGCATCAGTCATGACTGCTTTATTGCCTAATCTAGGGGTCCTTTTTAAATCTTCATTTTGATGTTTAGTGGCACAGGATCTGTTAGCCTCTCTCTCCTTTGGATGTTTGCCTACTTTGTTTTCTAGAACACCATATTCTTCTTGTTCCTGCTCTCTAGCCATTGCTTGATTTCCTTTGTGGTCTACACTCTGCTCTCATCACGTATGTGGGGATCCCATAATTTATAGTACCACCTATACATTGATGATATACTCAAAAATAGTGACTGGCATGTATTGAATGGTTTCTATGTTCCAGATTTTTTTTCTAAGTAGTTTAGATGTAATAATTAACTTGATGTTCAACACCATGAGGTAATTCTTGTTATCATTCTGATTTTATAGATGAAGAAACTGAGGTACTGAGGCTGCTCACGGTCACAAGCTACTAAGTGGTAGAGACAGAATTCTAACTAGGTAGTTCAACTCAAGAGTTTGAGTACAGGATCCGAGGTTGAAGGCCCTCTTTAAGAAAAAGAACACAAAATTGCAAATGAAAATTAAGTAGAAAAGTGAATATTAAGAATGAAAAAAGAAATCATAACAAATTATAAATCTGAAATCACTAATAGAGGTTTCCACTTTTGGTTAAGATGGAGTGACAGAGACCACATTTACATCTTACCTGAAACAGCCAAAACCAACATCCAAAAAAGTGGAAAAAAATATGATCTAGTGATTTTTCAAGACAGAAGCTATCAAGTAACAAAGGAGAGTGGCCACAAAGAAATAAGAAACAAATAAATGTTATAATTACCCTAACTTATTTAATTGAGCATTTACAGATATAGTCCAAAGAAGAAAATTCCAAATGGAACCTGGTGGACTCCCTGAATTGAACAGGCTGAACTTAGAGTCTGTGAAGCCCAAGGCAGCTAGGGTTCATAGATGGACTACTGGGGAGGAAAGAGCTCACAGAGAAGGAATTTCAGAGATCTGCAGAGGGCTGCCCTTACATGTTGGGAGAGTACTAATCAGTGCATGTGTATGAGAAAACTACACAGAGCCAGAGAAAAAAATCACCCAAAAGGATATCTAGTGTTTGCACAAGACTAAGAATAGTATTTCTTTCTACCAGCCAGATTGGAAATCCTCAGAATTCTCAAAGCATTGGGTAGAATATTCAGAAATGTATAGTCTCAGTGGTGGGAAGTAGCTTTAGAAAAAAGCATGGTCTTCCCTCATGTTAAAAAAAATCTTAAAAATTCAAAATGTTTGGCATCCAATAAATTACCAGGTATACAAAGCAGATGGAAAATATGACTCATAATGAGAAAACCAATTGAAATTGACCCAGAACTCATACAAATGTTAGAATTGGTAGGCAAAGACATAGAAACAGTTTTTATGACTGTATTAGGTATGTTTACAATATTAAATAAAGACATGAAAGATATTTTAAAAATTCAAATTGAATCTTAGAGATGAAAACTCTCAATTATTTTCTATATCTGAAATTAAAGTCCACTAGAAGGAATTAATGGTAAATTATACATTGCAGAAGAAAAGCTGCACAGAGACTATACCACTGCACTTACCTGGAAACAGAGTCACCACACCCTTCCCAACCAACACACTAAGATTTCAACCATAGGTGAAAGTCTTTCTCTATGAAAGCCACTCTAAATAGATCAGAAGAGGCAATTCTACCAGATGCACAGACTTAAATACAGGCACATAAGAAACATGAAACAACAAGGAAATATTACACCACAAAGGAACATAATAAATCTTTAGTAACAGATCCCAGTGAAAAAAAAATTGACAAATTGCTGGAAAAGATTTTCAAAATGATTATCTTAAGGAAACTCAATGGGATACAAGAAAATACACATAGATAGTTGGAAAGACAATTAAATCAGGAAAACAGTTTATGATATGCACAAGAATTCAACAAAGAAATAGTTAACATTAAAAAATCAAACAAAAGTCTTAGAACTGAAGAATTCAATAAATAAAAAATACCATCAAGAGGTTCAGCAACAGACTTGATCAAGCAGAAGAAAGTATCCCTGAACTTGAAGATAGATTGTGTGGAATTGCCCAGCTAGAGAAAAAAAAAAAAAAAAGAAAAAGAAATAAGAATAAAAATAGATAACAAAGCCTATGAGACTTATGGGACATCATCAAAAAAATAAACTTTCATAACATGAGAATGACAGGAGGGTAGATGAAAAAATGCATAGAGAAACTATTTAATAAAATAATAGCTGAAAATTTCTGGGGAGAGATATGGAGACTGAATCTGGGAAGCTAAAAAATTTTGATATATATTTAACTGATACAGGTCTTCCCCAAGGCACATTATAAAGTTATCATCAATAGTCAAAGACAGATAATTTTAAAAAGTGCAAGACAAAAGTGTCAACTTACTGTAAGGAAATTCCCACTAAACTAACAGCAGATTTCTCCTCAGAAACCTTACAGACCAGAAGATAATGAGATGATATAGTGAAAGCATTGAAAGAAAAGAATTTTTAGCCAAAAAATACCATACCCAGCAAAGCTATGCCTCAGAAATGAGGGAGAAATAAATTCATTCCCAGACAAGCAAAAACTGACAAAATTTGTTATGACTAGGCTGGCCTTACAAGAAATACTTGAGGGAGGCCTGCATCTGGAAGCAAAGATGGTAATCACCATCACAAAAACACTCAAAAGTATAGAACTCACTGGTAGGCCCAATACACAAAAGAGAAAAAGAATCAGACTTTGATTCTGAAAATCACCAAACTGTAATGATAAACAATGAAACATGAAGAAAGGAACAAAGGATATATAAAACAACCAGAAAACAAATAACAAAAAGGAATAAATCTTTACCTATACCTTGAATGTAAACCAATTAAATTACATACTAAAGAGACATACACTAGCTGAATGGATAAAAAACATGACCCAACTATATGCTTCCCCAAGAAACTCACTTCACCTTTAAAGACACAATGAGAATGAAAGGAATGGAAAAGCATAGCCCACACAAATGGAAATCAAAAGCAAGTGGGAATAGCTATATTAACATCAGATAAAACAGACTTTAGGTCAGTTAAAAAGAAAAGGAAGGTCATTATGTAATAATAAAGGTTTCAATTCAGCAAGAGGATATAACAATTATAAATATATATGCACCCAACACCAGACCACTCAGATCTATAAAGCAAATATTATTACATCTAAAGGGAGTGATAAACGCCAACAAAGTAATAGTGGGAGTCTTCAAGGCCCCACTCTTGGCATTGGACACATCATCTAGATAGAAAATCAACAAAGAAAACTGGGTTTAAACTGCACTTTAAACTAAATGGACCTAACAAATATTTACAAAAGATTTTATTCAACAGCCACAAAGTAAACATTCTTCTCATCAGCACATGGAACATTCTCCAGGATAGATCACACATTAGACCACAAAACAAGTCACAGCATATTTAAAAGAATTTAAATTATATCCAGTATATTTTCCAACCACAATGGAATAAAATTAGAAATCAATAACAAGAGGAACTTTTGAAACAATACAAATACATGAAAATTAAACAACATGTTCTTGAATGACTGAGGGGTATGAAGAAATTAAGAAGGTAATTTAAAAAATGTATTAAATCAAATGAAAATAGAAATACAACATAAAATCTATGGGATACAGCAAATGCAGTATGAAGAGGGAAGTTTATAGTAATACATGCCTATATCAAAAAAAGTAGAATAATTTCAAATAAACAATCTAATGATGCATCTCGAGGAACTAGAAAAGCAAGAACAAACCAAACCCAAAATAAATAGAAGGAAAGAAAGAACAAAGATCAGAGCTGATTTTTTAAAAATTGAGACAAAAATACAAAAGATTACTAAAATGAAAAGTCATTTTTTTAAAACATGAAAATGGACAAACCATTAGCTAGACTAACCAAGAAAAAAGAGAAAAGACTCAAATAAATAAAAACAGAAACATATTTACAACTGATACCACAGAAATACAAAGGATTATTAGAAACTATCACAAACAACTATATGCCAGCAAATTGGAAAACCTAATAGAAATAGATGAATTCCAGAACACATACAACCTACTAAGATTGAACCAAGAAGAAATAGAAGGCCTAAACAGACCAATTACAAGAAACAAGGTTGAATTGTAATAAAAGGTCTCCAGTCAAAGAAAAGTCCAAGACTATATAGTTAAACCACTGCTGAATTCTATCAAACTTTTAAAGCAGAAGAATGCAAATTCTTTTTAAACTCTTTCAGAAAATTGAAGAGGAGGAAATTCTTTCAAACTCATTCTACAAGGCTGTCACTACCCTGGTACAAAAACAGACAAGTACATAACAAAAAAACCCCACAAAATGATAGGCCAATATCCCCAGTGAACATAGATGCAAAAATCCTCAAAAAACACTAGCAAACTGAATCCAGCAGTACATTAAAATGGTCTTTCATCATGACCAAGTGGGATTTATCCCAGGGAGGCGAGGATGGTTCAACATTTGTCAATCAATAAACATGATACATCCCATCAACAGAATGAAGGATAAAACCATATGATCATTTTAATAGATATAGAAAATGCATTAAGTAACATTAAACATCCTTTGATAATAAAAATTCCCAATAAACAGTTATAGGAGTGTATCTCAATACAATGAAGGCCATATATGGCAAACCCACAGGTAATATTATACTGAAAAGCTTTCAGCTTTTTCTCTAAGAACTGACACAAGATACGAATAAGTGGGCCCACTCTTGCCCACTTATTCAACATAGAAGTGGAAGTTCTAGCCAGAGAAATTAGGCAATAATAATAATAATAATAATAATGGTGATCTAAGTTAAAAAGAAGGAAGTCAAATAATCGCTATTTGCAGGTGACATTATTTTACATCTAGAAAACCCTAAAAGGTTCACCAAAATACTCTTAGAACTGATAAACAAATTCAATAAATTTCAGGATAAAAAAATCAACATACAAAAATCAGCAGCATTTCTATATACCAACAATGAACCTGAGGAAAAATAAATACAGAAAGTAATCTCATTTACAATAGCTACAAAAAAAAAATAAAATAAATAAACGAACAAACCTAGGAATAAATTCAACCATGGAGGTAAAAGTTCACGACAAAGAAAACTATAAAACACTGATGAAAGAAACTGAAGGGGTCACAAAAAGTGGAAAAGCATCCCATGTTCGTGGATTGGAAAAACTAATATTGTGAACATTATTATAATACCAAAAGCGATCTACACGTTCAATGCAATCCCTATCAAAGTACCAATGACATTCTTCACATAAATAGAAAAACAATCTTAAAATTCATATGGAATTACAAAAGATCTCAAATAGCCAAAGCAATCCTAGCAAAATGAACAAAGCTGAAGGCATCACACTTCCTGACATCAAAATATACTACAAAGTTATAGTAATCAAAAGAACATGGTACTGGCATAAAAACAGGCACATAGACCAATGGAACAGATTAGAAAACCCAGAAATAAATCCGCATATTTACAGCCAACTGATTTTTGACAAAGGTGCCAAGAACATTTAGCAGGGAAAGGAAAATCTCTTTGATAAATGGCGCTGGGAAAACTGGATATGTATATGCTGAGAAATGAAACTAGACTCCTATCTCTTACCATGTACAAAAATCAAATGAAAGTGGATTAAATACTTAAATGTAAGACCTTAAACTATGAAACGACTAGAAGAAAACATTGGGGAAATGATCTAGGACACTGGTCTGAGCAAAGATTTTTTTGGGCAAGACCTCAAAAATATAGGTGACAAAGACAAAAACAGACAAATGATATTATCTCAAGCTAAATACCATCTGCACACCAAAGCAAACAATCTACAGAGTGAAGAGACAACCTACAGAATGGGAGAAAATATTTGCAAGCTATTCATCCAACAAGGGATTAGTAACTGGAATATATAAAGAACTCAACCCAGTGTCAGAAAAACAATTCAATTTCAAAATGGACAAATGATCGGAATACACATTTCTCAAAAGAAGGCATATCAATGGCCAACAGGCATATGAAAAAATGCCCAGCATCAGTAATCATCAGGAAAATGCAAATCAAAACCACAATAAGATATCATCTCACTCAACTTAAAATAGCTGTTATCAAAAAGACAAAAAATAACAGATGATGGTGAGGATGTTGTGAAAGGGAAATGCTAGTATCCTGCTGGTGGGAATGTAAATTAGTATAGCCACTTGGAAAACAATATTGAAGTTCCTCAAAAAACTGAAAATACGTCTGCCAAATGATCCAGAAATCCCACTGCTGGCTAGATAGAAAGCAATTTCATTACTGGGTTAAAAAAAGAAAATCAGTAGATTGAAGAATTATCTGCATGCCCATGTTTATTACAGCAGTATTCACAATAGTTGGTTCCAAGATATGGAATCAACTTACATATGTATGAATGGATAAATGAAGAAAATGTAGTATACTATACACAATGGAATATTATTCAGCTATGAAAAAGAATGAAATCTTGTCATTTGCAGCAACATGGATAGAACTGGAGGTCATTATGTTAACTGAAATAAGCTGGGCACACAAAGACAAAAACTGCATGTTCTCACCCATATATGAGAGCTAAAAAAGTGGCTCTCAGAATGGTGGTTACTAGAGGCTGGGAAGCAGGAGGGGAATGAAGAGAGGTTGGGTAATGGAAATAAAAATACAGGTAAATAGAAGGAATAAGTTCTAGTGTTTGATAGCACAGTAGGATGACTATAGTTAAAAATAATTTATTATATATTTCAAAATAGCTATAAGATTTTAAATATTCCCAACACAAAGGAATGAGAAATGTTTAATGTACATCTTAATTACCCTTATTTGATCATTACACATTGTCTACATGTATCAAAATATCCTATGTACCCTATAAACATGTACAGTTATTATGTATCAACAAAAGTCATTTCTTAAAAGATGAAGCGAGTTCTTCGAGAGAGCATGAAAATTCCAAATGTTTCTGCACTTAATAACAATGCTTTAAAAGAGGTACAGTGAAAACCAACGTATCTGCAAGAAGAAATAGACAAACTCCAATTATAGATTGGAGATTTCAAAACCCCTAACTTAATAATCAATAAGTAGAAAAATAGGAAAATAAAGATATAGAAGACTTGATCAACAGTAACAACAAACTTGATCTAATTGACTTTCAAAAGCACTCCACCTAATGACAGATACGTATTCTTTTCTCAGTCATTTACCAAGATAAACCGTATTCTGCAGCCTAAAACAATTCTCAGTAAATTTAAAAAGATTCAAGTCACATAATGAATGTTCTCTGACCACAATGGATTTAAATAAGAAATCAACAAAAGAAAGACTTGTGGAAAATCTCCAAATTTTTGAAAACTAAAGAACATATCTCTACATGGGTCAAAGAAGAAATCAAAAGAAAAATTAGAAAGTATTTTAAAGTAAATGAAAATAAAGCCACAGCCTATTGAGAAGCAGGTAAGGGTTACAATAGGTTATAAAGGGTCCCAAAGAAAGTTTTGAGGGTGACAGTTATATTCACTATCTTGATTATAATGTATAAGTGTGAGAATTTGATGGGTTTATAGAAATGTCAAAACATCAAATTGTGCTCTCAAAATGCATGCAGTTTGTTCTATGTCACTTATACCTCAACAAAGCGGTCAGTGAAAAGTCATTATAAAAAGCTGACAGGTGCTGCAAAAGTAAAACCATCCAGAAAAATAACATCATACCTTATTAACCTTCTGACACAGCTTTAAAGCACTTTTCCCTAAAATCTTTACTGAATACTCTTTATTTTCCTTTCTTTCTTTTTTTTTTAATATGTATTTTATTGTGTTTTAGGTTTTGGGGTACATGTGAAGAACATGCAAGATTGTTGCATAGGTACATATATGGCAATGTGGTTTGCTGCTATTTTCCTTTCTTTATGATAAAAGTTTTGTAACATTATTTTCTACCAAGAGAATAGAAATAATTCAGCTTTTATCCCTGTTGATCCAAGTTGGGTTTTCATTATTTATATCTCAGAAAAATTTCAGACTATTTTACTCACTGGTAAACGATGCATTCTGCTTTGGTATCATGAGATGTCATCAGGATAAGGTGAGTCAAATACACTAAATTATGATTTGCTGTGATGCAGAAGCACCCGTTTTCATCTACAGCAGCACTTGCTGTTTCTAATGTTGCTGCCGTATTGTGCCTTACCAACACAGCGATGTTAGTATATTCAGCTTTGGGCGATTCCAATTGTGTATGCTACATTTTAAAGTATAGTTTTTGAGGGCCTACAGGTGCCAGGTACTATTCTAAGTGCTTCAGGTATAGCAGTGAATGAGATTGGCAAAACATCCTTGTCCTTATTGAGCATAGATTTTACTGATGGGAGAAAGAAAATAGAAAACATGTATAGTATCTTATATTGTTGCATGCTATCATGAGAAACAAAGCAGGAAATGAGGACGGAAGTTGTATACAATGTGGTCTCGGCAGCCTCACTGAGTAGGTGACTTTTGAGTTGAGTTATCATGCTTACGACAGTAAACTATTTTGAAAATAAAAAGAAAGTTTCCTAGGAGTGGAACCTAGAGGACAGGGAGAAAACCAGTCTTCACTGCCTGAAGAATCCAAGGCAGTGTGGCTACGGGACTAACTGGAGGGACAGCGTGTGCCAAAGCCGAGGCTGGCCTGTGTGTGGCATGCTGAGGAATAGAGTAGTTTCAGGGGTATGAGAAACGTGAGAGCCAAAGGCAGGGAAATCAGAGGGGTGAAGTGACAGATTAGGGAGGAGTGTCGCTTTTACTCAGGATGAACTGGGACTCTTTGGAAGGTTTTGAGCAGAGGGGTGATGTGATGTGATTTGTGTTTTAACATAAGCACTGCAGGGGGTTGAAGAGTGACCCCTAAAAGATATGTCCAAATCTAAATATATCCATGTCTAAGACTAGATATGTCCTGGTACCTGTGAATGTATCCTTATTTGGAAATACAGTCTTTGTAGATATAATTAAGGATCTCAAGATGAGATCATACTGGATTCAGGGTAGGCCCTAAACCCAATGACTGGTGGAGGATAAGGAGTGAACCTAGCAGCAGAGAAGGTAATGGGAAGACAAGTGCTGACGCCCAAGCGATGCATCTAAGAACCAAGAGACTCCAAGGCTTGCCAGGGCCTATGAGCAGCTAGGAAAGAGGTGTGGAACACCTAGACCTTCCCCTACAGTCTCTAGAGGAAACCACCCCTGCCAAAACCTTCATTACAGACTTCCAGCCTCCAGGAATGTAAGAGAATAAATTTCCGGGTTTTTATTTTTATTTTTTTGCTATGGAATTTTGCTCTTGTTGCCCAGGCTGGAGTGCAATGGCACCATCTCGGCTCACCAAAACCTCTGCCTCCCTGGTTCAAGTGATTCTCCTGCCTCAGCCGCCTGAGTAGCTGGGACTACAGGCAAGCACCACCATACCCAGCTAATTTTATATTTTTAGTAGAGACGGGTTTTCTCCATGTTGGTCAGGCTGGTCTTGAACTCCTGACCTCTGGTGATCCGTCTGCCTCAGCCTCCCAAAATGCGGGGATTACAGGTATGAGCCACTGCACCTGGCAATTTCTGTTGTTTTAATCCATCAAGTTTGTGGTAATTTGTTCCAGCAACCCTCATTAATGAACACGATTTTATTGGCTTCTGAATGGAGAACTGACTCTCAGGGAAGCAAAGGACACCCCTGAGGAGGCCGCTGCGGTGATCCAGGTGAGGCCTGCTGTTGAGATCACAATGGTGGCAGCAGAGTGGGGAGAAGCAGTAAAATCCTGAAAATATGTTATGAGAGGATTTGTTGGCAGGTTGGAGGTGAGGCATGAGAGAAAAAGGTTTTAGAAAGGTGTATGGAGCCTCAGTAGCTAAAAGGTGGGCAGTGCTGGTTCTCAAGTTCATGTTTCTCACACAGAGTTTCTACAGACCAGTCTTCATTTTTGCCAGCGCCAGCTCCATGTTCAGCAGAGATAGAGGGAGACACAAGGCTGGGGAGAGAGGAGGGACGTGTTCTGCTGTGTTGCCTTCCTAATGCTGTCAACGACACTACCACAGGAGCTAGTCCCAAATTCCAGCTTTTCCTCACACTCCCAGAGCAGCCACACAGGACCCCTTCGAGGTACCAGCACCCGCTGGTCCTCACACCCTCCTCAGAGGTCTGGTCTAACTCTGTGGGTCCCTCCTCAAGACTGTAGGTTTTGATGAACCCAGCTCTTCCCTCTGTTCCCCCAGCCCTCCAGTCAGAGGCTGCATCCTACAGTTACAACCTCTGTGCTGCCTCGGGGGCCCCCTTTTGCTTTGACCTCTAATATCTGATTAACCATTGTTTATATTAAACTCTTTGTGAGAATAATGGTGGGGTTTCTAGTTCTCAAACAGACTCTGACGAACTCAGAAAGCACCAATGATCCCAAGAAAAACCTGAGCCATAGGAAGCCTGGAGTAGCCATACACAAGGCCGGGAAGAGCGCATCTGGGGTCTGGTTTTGGACAAGTTACACTCAGATGCCTGCTGGACATCATGAGGTGTCTGATCCTGAGTGGGCTGTCGGATGTGTGAGTTTTGAGTTCACGGGAGAGGCCTGGGCTGGAGATGGCCATGCAGAGGCCACCAACATGACCATTCAGCACTGCAGGCCTGCAAGGCAGCCTGGACACATTCTGGGTCCTCTATTTCTTCTCAGTTCCAGTGTCTTTGCACAGATCTTGGCATAGAGAGACGCTTCACAAATATTTGTTGAGGAAAGGATACATGGATAAAAGAACGAATGCTATGAATTGAGTTATCGTGCTTATGACAGTAAACTATTTTAAAAATAAGAAAATTTCCTAGGAATGGAACCCAGGGGACAGGGAGGAACACAGATGGACACCTCAGAACCAACTTGCATGGCAAGCCAGGTACACGCACCAGGGTGGCTAGTCTCCAAAGAGGGCATTTTCCGTAACAGCAAGTATCCCCTTGGGATTTTTTGGCCTGGTTTTTGTTTTGTTTTGTGTTTAGATGGAATCTTCTGTGTTGCCCAGGCTGGAGTGCAGTGGCACGATCTCAGCTCATTGCAACCTGTGCCTCCTGGGTTCAAGCGATTCTCCTGCCTCAGCCTCCCAAGTAGCTGGGACTACAGCCATATGCCACCACGCCTGGCTAATTTTTTTTGTATTTTTAGTAGAGATGGGGGTTTCACTGTCTTAGCCAGGATGGTCTTGATCTCCTGACCTCATGATCTGCCTGCCTTGGCCTCCCAAAGTGCTGGGATTACAGGTGTGAGCCACTGTGCCCGGCCTGGTTTTTCTCAGTCCAAAACTAACATTTGGAAACAGAGGCTCAGTTCCCAGCACATGAATGTGACCCTCCCCTTTCTGAGCTTCCTTAGGGATAAAATGTGGCCTTTCCCATTGGGTCCTTTTTTCTTTTATTCACCCCAGGCCTCACACATACCATCTGCCTCAAGTTATGGTGCATTGTTAATTATTCATCTCTCCCAGTCCTTTTTCTTGGGAGCAGGATTTCCCCTGGTTTAGTCTCATCTTTGGTCAGGTGGAACAATGGCAGGTAAGGCCCTTCCTCCTCTGCGAGGAGCCGAGTGAGTGAAAAATAATGCCTGGACCCTGCTACCTCGGGCAGCCCCAGCAGGCTGGCAGCAGGGCCTCAGGTGTCAGGTGGCTGTCACGATTCTGCGTTTTTGCTTGTCCTTGCAGCAGCATTGGATGTGAGCAGTGAAGGTGCCGAGGAGGACAAAACAAGGTAAGAGAAAGAATTTCCAAAGCCGCTCATTCTCCCTTGGAGAACGAGACCCGTAAACTGCTCTTTCTGTCCTGCATGAGTTGGTATCATCCTGAAGAAGAGTTTTCCTTTTTAAGAAGCATTACAGCTACCAGTCATGTGATCATGATTGTATCAGCTGCGGCACCAGAAGAGTTTAAATTAGTAAGGTTTCAGTAAATTTGACTTAATATGTGATTGAAAACTGCTGTGTATCCCTCTGCCCACACATTCCGGTAAACTGCCTGCTGGGCCCTCCTGATGGGCCTCACCTGCTTTCCCCGAGGGGCGTTGGGAAGTGCAAGGAGTGGGGCTGGTTCCATTCCCTTTAGCTGTGTGACACCTTCCTCTCCCAGAGTAACCCAGCCGTGAGGGAGCCGCAGTGCAGACGGAGCCACAGACAAATGGTTGCTGAGCGGGTCACTTTGGAAGCAGGTGGGTTGCAGAATTGCTCAGACGCAGACCCCTAGAGCTCTGGCTCAGGGCTTCGGTGAACCTACCTACCTGTTTTTTTTCCCTGTAGTTCAAAACTTTTACCATGTCATCTGTCCCGTGACATTTCGGGAGGGAGAGCTTCAGAGTTCCAAGCACTAGGTAGGTAGGTGGGTGGTCTCATTCCCATTTTTGCCCACCACAGGCTGGGCAGGCCTCCCTCCTTCCCTGTCTGTAAGGCCGCCCACCTGCAGGGCAGAGGGAAGCTGATGGAAGGCCATGTCATTGTTAACAGATGATAAGATGACAAGGTTTAGGATGGTGGCCAGAGGACAGATGCATGTAGCTTTCCTTACCCTCATTATAACCACTGCTCTAAAGTTGATTTATGCCGTTCTGCCGGCCCTGAAGCTGGTGGGGGAGTTCCCTTGCTGGCGTCTGCCGCAGATGGGAGTAGATAAGGGAGATGGGGAGAATGGGTAATCAGGAAGCATTTAGAGAAAATTGTTTTTCCTCCCAGTGTCATGTTTTAAGGCTTACACAGTCCACTGACAGACACTGTTCATGGTGGCTGAGAGTGAACTTAGGATTTTTAAACGACTGCAGTGTGGTGTGTGATCCCAGGTGCGTCAAGAGCTCAGCGTGTTCGTCCTTGCTAGTGCTTAGCAGAAAGGCTGGTTGTTGGAAGCCTCTCATGAAGAGGTAAAAATGAGGTTGAGATGAGCACATTTTCTTTGGCGGCAATGGGCTTTGTGAGAGGGAGTGGTGCTGGCTCCCACTGCTGCTGGGCGTCAGCTGGGGCAGTCACTGCTGTTTGCCAGAAGTGGCTGTTCCCAAGCAGAAGCTGATGGACCTGATGCTTTTGCTGTCCTCTTCCCCTCTGCCCCAGCTGAACCCCAGACACTCCCCTCTTGAGGGTTTCACTGGCTGCTTTGGGAGTAGGTACTTGGTGTGGTCAAGCTCTTGAATGGAAACATAAAGGGTACTTTCTGGGTGGTTCTCAGTGCAGTCAGGGGACTCCTTGATGAGGATTGCCTAAGACAGTCTCTCCCATTCTAACCAAAGTGAGAACGAAGTCATTGTCCATTTAGCGTCAAAACTCCCACATATAAAGTAAAAAATCAGTTCACTTATCTGACAGCTTTGCCTGGACAAAGCCATGCATTTAGGTTTCTTGGCTCTGACACATGGCTTGGTTGTATTTTTTAATCAAAAATACACTTGTTATGGTACATTTGAATATCCTCAATCTGCTTTTCTACAGTGGTGACCTTGGGCTCAGCCAGGATCTTTTGCCAGGTTGTGAGCAGGCATTTTTTTTTTTTTTTTTTTTGGGCAAATAAACCCTTTCAGTGTCAAAACAGAAGATGACATGGCAAGATAAGCAGATACTGAGGTGTAAGCATCAAGTAATGCGAAATAAATAAATAAAATTATTTAAAAATTTGAAAAAGAATGTTTTTAAACCACTCGTCAGGAAACAGCAGTGCTTTTTCCTATGAATAGGCCTTCTGTCATTTTCAGTGGCCTTGGGCTTGCGGGCAGGAGGTAACTGCAGGGTTGGATTAGCTTATCGATGCAGCTGAGAAAGGACAGTAGGATAAAAGGCTTTTTAATTGGCGGGCCCGAGACCCTGCGACTGGCTGATCATCCTGGCAAGCGAGGAGACCTAAATTGATTTAAGGACCCTGCCAGCTTGCCATTGCCCTTCCTCTTTGTCTCTGTCCCCGCTCGGTCTCTGTCTCTGCTTTAGTCACTCTTCTTTTTCTGTTTCTCTCCCTTTGTTCTCTCTTACACCTTCTGTCTCCACCCATAAACCTTACAAAATAGTATGTTTAATTGGGTATATGCATACATTTAAAATGTTCTGGAAACAGTCTCCCCCCAACCCACCAACATTTTAACAGTTATCTCTGAAAGGATTATACATGACTTTACTCTTTTCCTTCATATGTCAGTACTTTTTAATTTTTTCAGTGAGTATATATCTTTCATACTCAGACATTTTTTTATAAAAATGAGAAGTAGGATGCTGAGTTATCGTCTCACATAAGACGAGGTAGAAGTTGAATGTGAAAAAACAATTTGTGCGAGAGTATCCTCCCTTGACTAACATCAGCTGGGGACAGTATCGTGCTCAGTAATCTCCTCAGGCCTGGGAGAACCACTTCAGAGTGGACTTTGACACGTGTTTGTGGAATTAATAATTAGGGAAGGCTGTATGGTGAAAAGAAAAGGCAGTGCTGGAGGCGGCAGCTGTTTGGATTTCAAATGGTTGGTCTGGAAGGTTCGGTCTACTTGAATAAAGTGAAAAGGATAGTGGGGTATAACAAAAAGGCTCTGATTGAACACAGGCACGATTTAATAAAACTCTCGTGTTTAACCCCAGGAATCTTTTACCAGAGAGAATATTACAGACAGGAATCCAGAAGTGGCTATCTCCATGAAAAACAAATCTGGGAGAGATTTTTAATCAAGAGTCATTCCTCTGTGGGAACCCTAAATACTGGTCTTTGGTCACTTGCTAAAAATATCTATAAAAGCTAGTGTGGGATGTGGGGGGAGCTCCATTTTTTTTTTTTTTTTTTTTTCATTTAACAAGCCTGTTTCTTTCAAGGGGAAATATTAATGGATTTATCTGGTGCCCAAACCTGCTTGTGGAAGGAGGAGACTGACTTTACTGTCTCCCTATTCTACATAATCTGGGTTTTCAGCCAACTGGCACAGATGGGCCAGACGCCAGGCTCAGCAACGTGCCCTGTAAGCGACTTTCTACCGCCCCGAAATCAACCACCTATAAATATCTGGTGTGAAGACTACAAAAGTTGAGTGAGTTAGTAAAATGTTAAGTTGATTGCAACAGGACATTTATCCCAGCTGTTGCTTTGATGGGTGAATGTAAAGCTCTGCTAAAGAAATCTTTCCAGGAATTCCATCTCTAAAGCAGCACACTTTGCGACTTCAGTGGTATAGAATTCACACCCATATTTTCCTCCCCAAAATCACTTGTCTAGTTTTCATGTCTCCTCAGGACTCTGTTACATCACTCTGACGCCTCTAGAATATTTTGTGCTGAGTGACTTTGTCAGAAAACAAAAAAAGGAAAAGCAATTGGTAATAGCTAACAGAATTTGGCTTGGTGATGACCATTTAAGCACCCAAGGGGAAATTTCTGGTTATCGAGTGGTCACTTTATTTACTTGGTAGGATGACAGCAGTATTGTGAGAAAGTAATCTTTATTCATTTTGGTCCAATTTAAAAAACTCTGAATTTTTTTAGTGACAGGCCCCCAAAATGTATTTTTTAATGTCAAAATAATATGAAAAAAGACTGAAATGTCTGTAAGGGAATTCCTCAAGCATATTTTATGTCCAGCATCAACTGAATTGTGTTTTTCTCTTTCATGTGGGCGATCTGTGGACTGTTGTAAGTCTATAAGCTGTTGAGTCTAATCTCATTAGCATTGGTGGAAGTATCATTGGAAATGGCCTTTCTCCTAAAGACAGATGCCTTCCTGGTATGGATGGGTAACCCTGCGCATCCTGCTACTATCCCTCTGTGCTTACTGTCTCCTTCACTTCAGCCTCTTAGGCTCGTTTGAAAAACTAGAGCCCTAGAATAGAGACAGATGATTCCAGGAATGCCTTGACCTTTGAAAATATTGGTGGACACTCTGAGCCAGCCGTGAACCGTGAAAAGACATCTTCTCATCTTCCCTGCCTCCTATATGCCCTCTGGTTCTCCTCATTCAACTATAAATTTGCTTAAATGATTAAAGAGCCAGTTAACTAAGTAAAAACAGTACTGCTTCCTGTGCAGAAATTGCATGCTTGTTTTGATGAGGGCCATTTCTTTATGAGATGGTTTGCTGCATGTTATATTCTTTGCAGTCTGCTGAGCTACCTCGATTTGGATACTAGGACAAAATTATTTCTTAATGTAATTTTATGCTTAATTTATAGATTGAATGCCTATGTTTTTAATCATTTCTGCTAGCTTTTCAAACTCTATTAATACTTTAATTATGAGTTTTCTTTGTTTTTATAGCCGAAGGCTATTTGTTGGGCAAGCAGATTTTTATAAATTAAATAAGTAGATACGGTTCACTTACAGAGGAAACGAAGAAAATCATCAGAGAAAGTAAACTATTTGGGGGAGTGACTATAATCAGTTTCCTAACTTAAATAAAGATCTGCCCACAGCGCAGAGCCTTGGCGATTTGACTAGACCATGACTTTCTGAAATAATGGAGCCTCCACTGCCACCCTCTGCTGCTGTTACCTCAGACACAGAAAAACTTTCAACCATTATGTGAAAAAGGAATAAGATTGAATAATATTATATTGTAAGAAGAAAAAAAGAAAAAGAATGAACAAGGAAAAAGTACAGAAACTCTAAGCCTGGGAATGCTAGTCTTGACTCTTACTGATTGGCTGTGAACTTGGGCACGTTATTTACTTTCTATGAGCCTCAGTTTTCACATCTCTAAAAGTGTTAATAATAGCATCTATTTTTTTCTGTCATTATAGGGCTTTTTTTTTTTTTTTCCCCAGATACAGGGCCTCACTATATTGCCCA
>PVKV010007453.1:78323-96039 GCA_004027835.1 Alouatta palliata | reverse complement strand
CTCTTCCTCTTCTCTCTCTTTCTTTCTCTCATTCTGTATGTATAAACACACACATATGTAGCCTCTGAGAGGCAAATTTCTCAGACCTATTTTTTTATGTCACCTTCTGCTCTTTAACGTGTTTACTTCCTCAGAAGTTGAAGTACCAATTCTCAGCTACTTAAATATTTTCTAGTGTTATAGGGAAAACAAGCAAAAGCGTTGTGTAAAAGATGCACAATCAAGCTTTTTTTGAAATAGATGGGTATGGATTGTGGAGCCTCATTTGCATTTTTCAAAACCACATTTACACATTTTCTTGTGGTATGAATCTGTGGGTCTGTGGTGACATGTTGGTATTACACTTCTTAAAGCGTGATCACAGAAATAGATCTATGAATAATTGAGAAAATGGAGCTGGCCTAAACCACAATAATATAATTTAATGTATTCATAAGCAACATATCTGCACTTATGTATTTCTAGTGATACAGAGTTTTTATGCTAAATTTATAAAATAACTGCCACCTTAAAGATTATCTTGATCACCACCAATCTACCAGGTTAATTTATCCTTAATTTATTCAGGTAGATCTATTTTTAAAAGTTTGTCAAGACAAACAGTGATTGTTTTTAAAATTATATGGTGCTTTTAAAAAACAGTCCGTACTAAAGTATATTTTAACAAATTCACTTTTGACTGTTGAGGCAAATTTCAGGTGCTACATGTACTGTGTGAATTTAGACATATGTTTAACTTTGTGATGATTCTTTTTATTTGTCGAGGCTGCATGTTAGCAGCATAATTAAATTATAGTAAAGAAGAGGCCGGAGCAGACTTAGAATCCATATTCTGCTATGTTACTACCTATATGAGGTTAGCAAGTACAAGTATCCTTGTGCCTTAGAATTTTCATCCGAGAAAACATTTCCTACCTCATAGGGGTCTTATGAGTATTAAATGAGGTAATTCATGTAAACATTGAAGATACTGCCTCTTTTATAATACATACTCAATAAACACTAATAGTTAATTAACTAGCATGTATGTATTGAAGATATGAATGCTACATAGTATTTCTTAGATAACAGAAACAGCCACTCTCCTATGTTGCTTACAGGAATCAAATTTTAAAATGTATGTAACCTTTAAATTAGCTAGTAAACATCTAGGAAGTTATCTTGTAGAACTTATTCACAAAAGTTTGCAAAGATAAATGTCTAAAGTTACGTTACTGATAATATAAAAATATGGGAAAATAACTAAATTTTCACATTGAAAATGTCAAAATCTTGTCAATCCTATGGTTAGTTAACTTGGAGTTGACGCAAAGATGACAAAAAGTCTAAATATACTGTGAATAAGGGGAAATACAGAATAGTATTATCTTATTTAGGAAATATGTGTGTGTAAAAAAAGGTAATTTAAGAACACTATTTTATAATAATCACAAAACCCCTCAATATATCAACTAACTCACATAGAAAAATGTCAGCATAGTAGCATATGATATTCTGGAGTCAAAACTAGGTATCTTTGGTCAGAGACATACATGAAATCATGGTTGTCTATTTCATGTATGTCTGTATTATTGAACTTTTAATAATAAACATTATTTTAATAATAATAAAAAATTTCATATTAAATCTACTGAAAACCCTGATAAGCAATGAACAAAATAAGAATCTGGAGGTTCAACCAAATCACTACGTTACTCTAATGTCAAAAATTAATGTGTTCGTTTTTACTTCTTACTTTTAGCTAGGTAATCAATCATGGTGAATTCAGTCTATCCAATGCTTCCAAAGTACCTTCATTAGCTTTGTTTATGCTACTATACCTGCCTGCACTTTTCTTCTCTATTCAAATTTTGTCTTTTTACCACACATTCTTTATGAAGCCTCATTCATCTGTTTAATTAATAATCTTTTAAATCTCTTTGAAATTTCTTGCTCTGCCTTTCAGTTTGACTGCCATATATCTTAAGTTGCAATACTCTATTGCTGTATCTGTTGGTAATATAAATATATATATATATATATATATATATATATATATATATATATATATATATATTCTTCCTAACTTGGTGGCTACCTCTTTGAGGGGGTGCCTATTATTAATAACTGTATTTCTTTACCTCCTCACAAGATCATCCATAATTATGTCTGCATAATGCAGTTGGAATTGCTTACTTAGTTGACTGATTGACAAAGTAATTATAATACGAATAAACTAATGGTCATTTTAGCCAATATTTACATACTGAAGAAAATTATTCCCAACTCAAAGTGACAAAAAGTGCAGATTCAAAATTTCCTATTGCCTGAAGAAAGAAATAATGAGATCTCAGTCCACAGGGAAAAAATCTTAAAAAGTCATTTTCGCAGAGTGCTTCTAGCAAAATAGACTTTATCTATACTCCTGAGAAGTCCCTAATATCCAGGAAATCAGGAGACTTAAGAAGTCCCAGAACATTCTTCAAGGTTTGGCTTCGCCTGGAGCAACTCAGTGGAAGTTACACCAGCCACTACTGTTGTCTAGTAGGCAAGGTCATATTTTATTATTTTTTTAAGTATTTTGATATTTTAAGCAAAATATTTTTTCTTTGAGAAAAGATCAGTAAGAAAATGAACTGTGTATATTTATTTACTATATGAGCCAGCCATTGTTCTTATGCCAAGAATGAAGAAAACAATACATACACTCTGTAAATATCATAGTTAAGAACTAAGCTGTAGACCACACATATCCCCATAAAAAAATTAAATGCGAAATAAAAATTTAATATGAGGCATCAGAAATAATAGGTAAACTGGATTTACAAGGATTATAAGGTATTTAAAGAATGGCATCTTGGTACTGAAAGAGTGATACAAGAAGAAATTTTTTAATGTTAATAGAAATCACCCTATAAATCAATTAAATAAATGTGTTTCTGATCATGAAAACTCCTTGTGTCTTGTCATAGATTCTTTATTCATTTACATTTAACAAAAAGAAACTTATAAAAATGACTGTATTGACTTTCATTTTAGAAATGAGAAAACTGAGGTCCAGAAAGGTTAATGGATAAAAACAGTAGCAGAATTTGTTTCAAGATCTCCCTATTCCATTCTCTTCAAGTATCTTTCATGGCTGAAATTGTTGAACTCATCTAAAATATTACCAGAAAACCTGTTAATAAAGCTAAATTTCTTAGGTCTTATTGCAGTAAGGAAGCACACTATATTGAAAGTGTCTCAAAAGGGGAGAAAGAAGGGCTTTTCCATTTGAAGTGAGTTAAAGCACATCTCCCTAGGTGTTGAACTTTTTAGGATTGGGCAAAGTTTGTGATATAATAGCTTAGGATTGGTGAACACAATGAAGTAACTATTTTAAATTGAGTCTTGATAAGCAAGCTATACAAGTGAGCTCTCTGTCTGCTTCTAATAGTTCTGGTAATTTTCTGAAAAAAAATATGTGATAAAGATATTTATTGATTTACAGTCTTACCTTTATCATGCAGTTTTCCTGAAAAACACAACTAAGTCATGCTGAAGCCAGTAATTGACATTCTTGGGCCAGGCATGGTGGCTTACGCCTGTAATCCCAGCACTTTGGGAGGCCGAGGCAAGCAGATCACCTGAAGTTGGGAGTTCGAAATCAGCCTGACCAATATGGTGAAACCCCGTCTCTAAAAAAAATAAATAAATAAATAAATAAATAAATAAAAATAAATAAAATGTGGTACATATATACCATGGAATACTATGCAGTCATAAAGATGAATGAGATCATGTTCTTTGCAGGAAGCTGGAAGCCATCATCCTCAGCAAACTAACACAGGAACAGAAAAGCGAACACAACATGTTCTCACTCATAAGTGGAAACTGAACAATGAGAACACAGGGACACAAGGAGGGGAACAACCACCACCAGGGCTTGTTGTGGAGCAGCCATGGGAGGGAGAGCATCAGGACAAATGACTGATGTGCGTGGGCTTAATACCTAGATGACAGGTTGATAAGTGCAGCAAACCACCATGGCACACGTTTACCTATGTAACAAACCTACACATTCTGCACATGTATTCTGAAACTTAAAGTAGTGTATAATTGTGAGAGGTGAGTATTATGTTTAGGGGCTGCTATGTTTTGAAATACTACCTTCTTGGTCTCACAGACCCCTTGGGTGAAAACTACTACATGCTTACCGACTTTGTTTTCCTAGCAATTCTGCCAATCCTCAAACCATTACCTGTTGGGTTTTTACAATTCTTTATGCTTCTTGCAAAGCATGATATGAAGAAGCTTGAGAACAGAAGTAGGCCAACCAGATTTTATCTTAAGATTTTACTGTTTCATATTTCAAATGAACAACCATATTATCTCCTTCTGGAATCAAGATAATTATAAGTATTTTTGAGATGGTGAAACTGGGGGCCAAATGAAATGAAGTTTTTCATCAGGAAGGTTCAGAAGAGGGGATGTTGAAAGCTAATGTAAAATCACATTTTTGTTTATATTTTGGTTCACAAGTAAGATGACTGGTTATCATGTTTTAGTTAGATTATATGTAAGTGTGACTGCTTCAGAAAAGCAGGAAACCCATTGTCTGCAGTAGTAAAAAAGACCAGGAAATATCTTAATTGCCTCTTAGTTTATATCTCACAAGTGAAAAATATACTTCCTTGGGACAAATTATCTTAATTAATGCATTTGTTTCTGACTAAATTGTAACTCTTTTGGAAATATTATGTTGTTTCTGAGTTAAAACATTAAGTATACAGACAAAATTATAATTAAGAATCATCTCATCTTTATAACATGGCCAAAGTCATCCAGCTATTTACTGGAGAAGGATAGATTTATAGAGAAATTTATAATCTTTATGATCATGAGTCTGGACTTGTAAAGAGTAGGAAGGTGCCTCCATAAACCTTTCAAGAATAACTATTCTGATATATTGTTGATTTCTCTTGTTTGTTTGTTTGAGAGGGGTCTTGCTGTGTCACTCAGGCTGGCATACAGTGGCAATTTCCATCTCCCAAGCTCAAGACATCCTCCCACCTCAGCCTCCCAAGTAGCTGGGACCACAGGAATAGGCCATAATGCCTGGCTAAATTTGTATTTTTTATAGAGGTGGGATTTTGCCATATTGCTCAGGCTGATCTCCAACACCTAGGCTCAAGCAATCCTTCTGCCTTGGCCTCCTAAAATACTAGGATTACAGTATGGTGGTATAAGCCACTGTGCCCAGCTCTGACATATTGGTAATTTTCTTACGAAGAAACAAGTGTTAACAATACCAATTGAACAGACCACTAAAAAAGGGGAACACAGATCTATTACTATATAATATATAGTTTTTGGTGGTACCGAAGATAAAATAACATCAGGTTGAATACCATAGGAAAATGGAGGATAATTATATTATTTTTGGCTCTAAAGTCCTGAATAAATCAATATTCTTATCATTTAGGTTCATTAACATGAAGAATGTGAGTTTGACATAGTTCACTATGGATTTTAGTCCTTCCTTAGCTGACAGTTCTGAAAGATATCATGCACACAAGTAGAATTCATGGTTTGATATGTGCCTTCTTTCATTCATACCAAATCTCAATGAACATTTGCTCAGTCTGGCGTTTCATGGAGACCTTCAATTTGGTCATGATTTGAACACAAAGACATAATAGTTATTTATATATAATAGTCATTTATATATATTATAAACATGGAGTGATGACCAAAAGCCAGGATAATTTTTATCTCTAAGCAAAGTTGGAAGAATTGTAATTGGTAAGTAGCATTCAAAGAAGTAATTAATTGATAGCAATATATGCTGTAAAATAAACTATACACTTAATTTTATGCACTCCAGTGTCTGTTTGATATATTCTACAGCTTTAATACAGATTCTGCTCTTTATACTTAAAAATATGTTCAAAATTCACTTTTTTCCATTATCATCACAACTGTTTGGAAACATTCCTAACTCTGTTTTGTATATTCATGCTTTGAATATCTCATAAAACTAATTTCATAGTTAAGTATTGTCATTTCTGTTCTAACATGAGTACTAAGGCCAAGAGAATTAAATATACTATTACACATTCATTGAACAAGTTTATCATGAAAGAGGCTCAAACACAGTACATATTTATTTATTCGAGACATGTGTAATTTACCCAATCCTTATTTTTCTCATACATATGCTCCATACAGTATGTTTTCTTTGATCATTGAAAGGAATTCTAATATCTGTAATTAAATGATTTAATCCTGGGAAATAAGGCATAAAAATAGAATAATGCCCTAAGAAAATAAAGCAAAATAAAGTCTCAGTAAAACATACAGCAAAACACAGAAAAGAAGATTTAAACGGTAGTGTAAAAAGTGTGACAATGTCACTTCCTTCAAAATAGACACAAATTGGCTAATGGTGTAAAAACTTATTACTGGAACAAAGTGTGAAAAAAATTATTATAACAAAGGAGAACTGTTTTGATTATTTCACCTGAAATTTTATCTTTGGCTCTTAACATTGTTAATAATTCAAGCCCTCTATTTAACCAATATCCTTTTACTAAACCAAATAATATAATATATACTTAATTGAACACGTAAAATCCAATCAGATAAGATTTCTTAGACTGAAAACTCTTAGCTTCAATGTTTTAAGCTCGAAAATCAGTGACAGGCTTACATAATAAGGGCTGAAGTAACTAACAAGCTTAAAGCTATTTAGATAACCATGCAAAAACCTACCAAGAAATTTTCATCAGGTTTTACTCAGGAATTTTGAGAGTTGAATTCATTCCTGTGTCTTCTGCCCAGTTCTCATAAGCATCACCCATGACTCAAGAATCTTTGTATCAATAGCTTTGTCATTTTCACTGTCATATCATCACAACCCTTCCTTTCTGTTTCTCATTCTTTCCACATATCACTTCTCATTTTATTTTTTCTGCTGGGTCCTACTGATTATGTATTCTTTCAAACCTATATTTAAAAATTAATTGTAACAAAATACACATCACATATAATGAACTTTTTTAACCGTTTTTAACACTGTAGCTCAGGAGTGTTGAGCATATTTACATTCCTCTGCAACAAATCTCCAGAAATATTTTATCTGGTAAAACCAGTTAGTCACCAAGGAATGTGTAGAATAGTGATGCAGAAGGACATAAGTAAAATAATATTCCATATTAGGACAACTGACTCATTTAGAGGACCAAAATGAAATAGAACTTTTTATGGCTCTAACGGTAAAAGGTGATAACTATAACAATATAAGAGTGTGAACTAACAGGCATTCCTGCGAGTATACATTAGTGCAACTGGGAAAAAATGCATTATGCAAACACTACCCATAAATGCCTTGCAATAGTTCACGACTTTAATAGCCACACAAATAGACTTGAAAGTGGATAAATATTGAAGAAATAAAGTAAAACTTTATAATGATTAAAAGGGTTGCCAAAGATGCAGACATAGCAATTATAAACATATATGCACCCAACAGTGCCTTAAAGTATTTGAAATAAAAGTGACAGAATTAAAGGGAAAATTAGGTGCTTCTCTATTGATAGTTAGAAATTTCAATACCCTACTGTCACTACTATATAGAAAAACTAGTCAGTATATTAAAAAGGTAATATAAGGCTTGTACAGCACTGTAAATTATCTAATCTATAGAACATTCTACCACCAAAAGCAGAATATACATTTTTTTCAAATGTACAGAAAACCTTCTTAAAAATGGGCCATATACCAGACCAAAACACAAGCCCTATCAAATTTAAAAAGGATGAAAAAATACAGAATATGTCCTTTGACCATAATAAGTTAAAATTATACATCAATAACAAAAGGGAATTGGAAAATTTACCAGTATGTGGGAACTGAATAACATACTCTATCAAGAAAGTGAAAAGACAATCCATGGAATGGAAAAAACTATCTGCAAATTAAACATATAAAAAGGCACTTGTATCTAGAATATATAAATAACTCTTACAACTCAATAATAAAAGACAAAAATAATCTCATTATAATGAACAAAGGATCTGACTAGGCACTTATTCAAGGATGACATAAAAATGGCCAATATATACATAAAAAGCCATGTAACATAATCACCAGGCAAATGTAAATGAAAACCAGAATATTATAACACTTTATACAGATGAGGATTTTAAGAATAAAAATATCAGTTAACAGGCATTGATAAGGATACAGAGAAATTGAAACTAGTATAAATTTTAAATGGTACAGCTGTTTTGGAAAATGGTCTGGCAGTTTCTCAAGGGATTAAACATAGCGGTACTACGTGATTCAGTGACTCCACTCCTAGGTAAACAGACACAAGAAAGGAAAACATATGTCTAAAGAAAAGGTTGTACATTCATATTTTAACAACATAATAGCCAAAAAGTAGAAGCAATGCAAATGTCCATCAATAGATAAAAGAATGGACAAAATGTGTCTATTGATGAAATATTATTCAGTAATAAAATATAAAAGTACTGATATTGCTAGAGCATGGATAAATCTTGAAATATTATGCTAACTGAAAGTAACCAGAAACAAAACACTTTACATTTTATTATTCCACTCATTTGGAAGACAAAAATGGGAAACAATATTATGTAGACAGAAATACATTAGCGGGTGCTTAGCACTGTGAAGTGTTGGGGAGAGCTAATGGATATGACGCTTGTTTTTGAAGTGATGACAATGTTGTAAAATTGACTGTGGTGACCATTGCACATATCTCTGAATACAGTAAAAACAATTGAATTGTATAATTCAAATATATGAATTATATGATATGTAAATTATGTCTTTAAAAAACTGAAAAAATAATGACTATTACTAACATATGTGTCTAGCTGTTCTGAATCCAGTTTCCCACAAAAACTAATTACTACACTTACAATGAGAAACTTCACAGAAATAAGTGTAAGAGAGGTGAAGAATAGGAGTCCCTTTGGTATAACACAGCTTATTAATAATAAACGAAAGTATCTTCACCAAACATACACATAGTTAGAAAGCAAAATTTTCATGATGCAATAAAAGAGTTGAAAGATGTTAAGAAAGAACCTACAATTTTCAATCGTATATCTGAATTAGGACAAACAGTATGATGTTACTGTGTTTTCTCTGAATATTATATATTTTGGGGAGATTTTGGAAGATGGTAGATAGGAAACAGGGCTAACATGCATCTCCCACTTATAGCGTGTGGGGACCCACACTATGAACTTTTGCTCCAAGAGAATGTACCAGGAAAACTGAAACAATTCACAGATCCTTTGAAAAAAACAGCACACCTCTGCAAATTCCATGAAGCAGGTGAAAAATTGTGTCTTTCGAAATTGTGAGTGGGGGAAAACCTGCCTCTGAACACACATCCCCACTGGGGAATCTGAAAATTGAGATCACAGAAGAAGAGTTTAACCTTATCTGGAGCTGAAATTGATTTAGGATGTTGCCTAAAATATAAAAGTAGAAGCATCAGCAGGAACAGTCTCACAGGTACTACTATTTTCCAGCTCAAGCCCAGGGAAGCCATCCCTGACTATATCTCACAGGGGCCTTCAGGGAAGACAAACAGTGGAATTAGGGAGGGTTAACAGGGTGAATAAGCTTCCAAATGAATTTTGTAATAATATTGAGTATGCACAAATTTTTTGTGAGCAGAATCTGGGGGTAAAGAAGAAGTCCTACAGATATGAGTGCAGGAGCCACCACTAACATTGTGGACAGACAGGGAGGGACAAGGCCTGAAAGCCTCACTTGCTTGTTCATGGGGAAGCTTATGGCCTGGGGCAAGGTCTGAGTTCCTCATGCAGGCTGCCTGCATCTAAACTTGGTGCTGTTAGCAGGGCACTGCAGGGGCCAGACCAGCCTCACCAACTGCATGGGAATTGTGTGAGAACTTTTGCTACTGGCTATCCCCCACTTCCCTGAAGAACTATACAGCATAGCAGATTATGATTTACTATGTAATCTCCTCTGGAACATATTCCCATTGGCCTGAGAACTGCACCTCCATGCCCCACAATGGCCATAGGAAGCCACACCCAAGGAGAGTTCAGACCTGCCTAACCCTGCCCCTACCTGATGGTTTTTCTCCAACAACCCTGATAGCCAAAACCAAAGACATACACTCTTGGGAGCTTTATGGGTCCGCATATTGCCTGAGAAGCCAGAACACCCACCCTGGCCAACTTAGGGCAAGCTTATATTACGTTGCTAATATCATACCTGGTGTTCTCCTGAAAGTACCATCTCCTGGCTGGAGGCCAATAGTCTCGGGCCTTTATAGCAACTCATGACAGAATAACCCTGCTCTCAGGAAAAAGAAAACAATGACCAATACCACCAGCTGCAACATCCTGGCTAACCAGAAGTCCTGAGTCTATCCATGTAACACCTTCACACTGCTAGCATAGCTGGCATTTGAGAAAGCCAACACACTAAACAATCTACAACCAAGGACTCTCACAGAGTATACTTCACTCCTCTGCCACCTCCACCAGAGTTGGTGCTGGCATCTATGGCTGGAAAACCTGAAGACAGATCACATCACAGGGCTCTTTGTAGATATTCCCCGGAAGCAGCTTGGAGCCTAGTAGCCTTGCTGGGTGGCTAGACCCAAAAGAGCAATAAAAATCACTGCAGTCTGTCTCTCAGAAATCCCCATTCCTAGAAGAAGGGGGAGAGCACCACATCAAAAGATCACCCTGTGGGATAAAAGAATTTGAACACCAGGGCTTAAATTCCAGATCTTTGTACTGGTGGGTTGTTCCTCACAGCAGAGACACAATTGCAGTGCTGGGCTGGAAAATCTGCATCTATAACCCAACAGGCAGGCAGCCTCTGTGATCATGAAGGGCCTTGGAGAAGGGGTCCTTGTTCCCCTCTGGCTCTCTACCGTAGACACAGCTGAGGCTTCTCTCCCAGGAATGCAGCCTAGAGGTACCTATAGTCAGACTTTCTGGAACAACTTGTTACCCCAGAATGAATGGACTTAAAAGGTATTTACAGAACATTCTACCCAACAACTGCAGAATATGCATTCTTTTATCTCCACATGGAACATTCTAGAAGCTAGATCAAACTGTAAATAAATTTCAAAAGGAACCCTCAAAACTATAAAAATATATGGAAATTAAATAATCTGTTCTTGAATGATCTTTGGATTAAAGTGAAATCAAGATGGAAATTTAAAAATTCTTTGACCTGAACAATAATAGTGACACAACTCATCAAAACCACTGGACACAGCAACAGCAATGCTAAGAGGAAAGTTCATAGAATTAAATGCCTACATCAAAAAATTTGAAAGAGCACAAATAGGCAATCTAAGGTCACACCTCAAGGAACTAGAAAAACAAGAACAAACCAAACCCAAACCCAGAAGAAGAAAAATAACAATGATCAGAGCAGAACAAAATGAAATTGAAACAACAACAGCAAACAACACAAAAGATAAATTCAACAAAAAGCTGATTCTTCAAAAAATAAAATTGATAGACCATTAGTAAGATTAAGAAAGAAGAGAGAAGATCCTAATAAGCTCAATTAGAAATGAAACAGGAGGTATTACAAACCATACTATAGAAATGCAAAAGATTATTCAAGGTGATAATGAACACCTTTACACATGTAAACTGAAAAATCTAGAGAAGGTGGATACATTTCTGCAAATATACATCCCTTCTGGATAAAATCAGGAATAAATGGATACTCTGAACTAACCAATAACAAGAAGTGAGATTAAAACAGTAATAACAAAATTGCCAGCAAAAAAAGTCCAGGACCAGATGGATTCACAAGTGAATTCTATGAGGTATTCAGATAATTGGTACCAATCCTGCTGAAACTATTCCAAAGTATAGGAAAAGAAGGAATCTTCCCTAAGTCATTCTATTAAGCCAGTATCACCCTAATACCAAAACCAAGAAAGGACATAACAAAAAAGAAAACTACAGACCAATATCCATGTTGAACCTAGAGTCAAATTCTCAACAAAATATTAGCTAACTGAATCCAACAGCATATCAAAAAGATAATATATCATGACCAAGTGGATTTTATACCATGGATGCATGGATGATTTAATATATGCAAGTCAATAAATATGACATATCACATAAACATAATTAAAAACAAAAATCATATAATCATCTCAATAGATGCAGTAAAAAGTACCTTAAAAAATCCAGCATTGCTTTATGATTAAAACCTTCAACAAAACTGGCATAGAAGAGATACACTTCAAGGTAATAAAAGCCATCTATGACAAACCCACAGCTAACATGATACTAAATGGGGAAAAGTTGAAATCATTCTCCCTTAGAACTGGTATAAGAATGCCTACTTTCGCTACTTCTATTCAACACAGTCCTGGAATTCCTAGCCAGAGCAAACAGACAATAGAAAAAGATAAAAGGCATCCAAATTAGTAAAGACAAAGTCAAACTGTTGCTGTTTGCTGATGATATGATCGTATACGTAGAAAACCCCAGAATCATCCAAAAAGCTCCCAGATCTGAAAAATGAATTCAATAAAGTCTTAGTATACAAAATTAATGTACACAAATCAATAGCACTGCTATACACCAACAATAACCGATCTGACAGGAAATCAGAAACTCAATCCTTTTTACAACAGCTGCAAATAAAATAAAATAAAATAAAATAAAATACTTGGGAATATACTTAACCAAGGAGGTAAAATACCTCTACCAGGAAAACTGTGAAATGCTGCTGAAAGAAACTGTGGATGAGACAAACAAATGGCAACACACTCATAGATGGGTGGAATCAATATTGTGAAAATAACCAGACCATCAAAAGCAATCTTTGGATTCAATGCAATTCCCATCAAAATACCACCATCATTCTTCACAGAACTAGCAAAAACAATCCAAAAATTCATATAAAACCAAAAAAGAGCCCACATAGATAAAGCAAGACTAAGCAAAATGAACAAATCTAGAGGTATTACATTACCTGATTTCAAACTATACTCTAAGGCCATAGTCACCAAAACATGGTACTGGTGTAAAAACAGGCACATAGACCAATGGAACAGAACAGAAAACCCAGAAATAAAGCAAATACTTACAGCTAGCTGATCTCTCGTAAAGCAAACCAAAACCTAAGGTGGGAAAAGGACACCCTATTCAACAAATGGTGCTGGGATAATTGGCAAACAAGCTGTAAAAGACTGAAACTGGATCCTCATCTCTTACCTTATAGAAAAATCAACTCAAGATTGATCAAAGGCTTAAATCTAAGACCTGAAACCATAAAAATTCTAGAAGATAGCATGGGATAAATTTATCTAGACATTGGCTTAGGCAAAGTGTTTGTGACCAAGAACCCAAAAACAAATTGCAACACAAACAAAAATAAATATATGGGACCTAATTAAACTAAAAAGCTTCTGCACAGCAAAAGAAATGATAGCAGAATAAAAAGAAAACACACAAAGTGGGAGAAAATATTCACAAACTATGTATTTGACAAAGGACTAATATCCAGAATCTACGAGTAATTCAAACAAATCGGCAAGCAAGAAAAAGAAATCCCATCAAACAGTGGGCTAAGGGCATAGACAGTTCTCAAAAGAAGACATACAAATGGCCAACAAATATATGAAAAAATGCCCAGTAACACTAATTATCAGGGAAATACAAATCAAAACCACAATGAAATACCACCTTACCCCTGCAAAATGGCCTTAACTAAAAAATCAAAAGATAATAGATATTGGCATGGATTTGGTGAAAAGCGAACACTTATACACTGCTGGTGTGAATATAAACTAGTACAACCACTAGGGAAAACAGTATGGAGATTTGGTAAGGAACTAAATTTGAACTATCATTCAATCCAGCACTACCAGGTATCTACCCAAAGGAAAAGAAGTCATTATATAAACAAGACACTTGCACATGGATGTTTATAGCTGCACAATTTGCTATTGCAAAAATATGGAACCAGCCTAAGTGCCCATCAGCCTACAATCGGATTAAAAAGAATGTCATATATATATATATATATATATATATATATATATATATACACACACACACACACACACACACACACACACACACACACACATATACCATGGGATATATATACCACGCTTAGCCCTTAAAAGGAAAGAAATAATGGCGTTTGCAACAACCTGGATGGAGCTGGAGACAATTATTCTAACTTAAGTAATATAGGAATAGAAAACCAAATATCAAATATCATATGTTCTCACTTATAAGTGGCAGCTAAGCTATGAGGATACAAATGCATAAGAATGATGTAATGGACTTTGGGGACTAAGGGGAAGGGTGGGAGAGAGGTGAGGGATAAACACTGCACATTAGGAACAGTGTACATTACTGAGTTGACAGGTGCTCCAAAAGCTTAGAAATCACCACTAAAGAACTTATGCATGTAACCGAAAACCACCTGTTTCCCCAAAATTATTAAAATACAACATAATAAAATTAAAATAAATATTATGTATTTTCTAGCTCTGCCATTGAAACGGCTTAGAATGAAATAATCAAGTGGGAGTGTCGAAGCATGAAAGAGATATTAATAGTGACTATAACCTGTGAGAGTTTTTTGCATCCTAATGCAAACAATAGTAAAATAACAGTAGAAAGTTTCAAGGCAGAGAAATTAGGATTTGAATTAAGTGATATTGGGAAATAGTTATTTTCAGGTGTTATGGAGACATTTTAGGTTATTACAAGCACACACATATTTTCACATAAATACATATTCACAAATATATTTACATATAGATACTGTGTGTGTGTGTGTGTATGCAATTGCGTATGTGCACACTCACATAAAAATTTGGTGAGAGGAAAATGAAGCCTAATATACAAAGATTAATATTAATATTTGAAACTGTGCCATGAATACAAGTTCATTATATCTCTCTACTTTTGTGTACATTTAACATTTTTCAAGATAAAATATTTTCAAATAACATGTCGTTAGTTTCTTGTCAATTTTAAAGAGTATTTAAATGTTATTATTCAGTGATAAATAGCATTATTATTAATGTAGCATATTCAAAAGCGTTAGGTAAAGTCAAATGCTGTGCAATTATGGGTTAAGACTGCGAAATCGTCCTTCTAAATCTCATCAGAACCTGTGCATTTCTCTTTGTAACTATTTTTAAAAATACAGTAATCATTCATATGAACTTTTTTTCCCATAAAACAGTAGCTACCTCATTTATGCCCATTCCTCCTATATTAACGTGGAAGAGGGATAAAAGGTGGTCAGCTCTGGGTAAAAGGTAAAATTGTTTTGTTATTGATTAGTCTATGTATATTCATAACATTGTACTTTTAGTTGTGCTAGTAGCTTTATGATAGCCTTTGAAATGTCAAGAACCTGACTAACACTATTTGGTACACATATTACAATAACTCATCCTCCTCCTCTTCTATCACGAAAACAAATAACCCATCTTACCTCTCTCCTATCACAGCTAGTTTTTTCTTCCTTTGCTTTTTGTATATGAACCATGGAAATCTAACTCTAGATAACCCATAATACTTTGTTTCCCAGAGTATTGCAATGCATTTCTTCATCCTGGATGTGAGTGTTAGACAAAGTTTTCCAGGTGGTAAAACATAGCCATGAGGGACTGTATTAGAGGAACTTCCAGGGTCAGCTAGGGGCTTTGTTCCCAGTGCAGAATTTCCTGCCTCTGGCTCCTGAAGGCGGATGCTTGGTGACTCAGGGTTTTAAAACAGTAACCAATGCAGCAAAGGATTCAGAGATCAACTGATCCAGAGAAAGTTTTTGAAAAAACCCCTCTCTTTGGATGAGAACAAGAAGGGAGAGGGAATAACTCAGGAGTATAAGCTCCAGCCGCCCAAGCCTGCAGCACCACCCCTTCCGTGTCCCCTTCCACAGCGTAGAAGCTGTCCCTTCTCTCTGCCTAATAAACCACACTACAGCACACTCTTTGGGTCCATGAGTTCTATTTGAATTGTAACACTCATCGCGACTCCAAGGTCCCCTTCCCCATTCGTCAGGATTGGAGAGACCAAGAACCTACCTTCCAGAAAATCTGGTTGCATAAAATCCAGTTACAGCAAGATATCTGTGACTTCTCATATCCTGCACTGTCAACTTGAAGAACAATTATAACGATTTGAAATGTATTAAACGTAGTTACCCATGTCCCCAAACATCTCTCAAATGGTAAAACAAAGCTGTGTTCTGGCAGCAGAGAATGCAGATAAAGAATACCCAGAGCTTTTACGGCTACGGTTAAATTAAAAGTGAAATAAAATGCTATAATCTAAGCTGCTGAATTTAAATTAATACAGTGTTTTCTATGGCTCTGTGCCTCTTTATGAAGAGGGTTTCCCCCAGGATTTGCAAAACAACGGGATAAATTAGGTAATACCCTGTGGTAGTGAAGAGTATGTGCATGTGATCCGGGAGAATCCCTACTTTCCACTTCAGGAGCTAAATGGCCTTGGGAAACTAACTGCCACACCTTTCTATGTTAATATGTTTGGCTAGTAAAAGTAGACCTTATGATACTTCAAATAGCAGGTTTTGAATAACATCGCTTCATAGCTTCCTCACATCTATTTGTATTTTCTAATGTAAAAGGGACCTTTTGTTTCTGCTAAAAGAGGACTGAAAATATGCTTATTGATCAGAGGAGAAAAAAACACGTATTGGTTAAAATAACACTCATTGCTGTTATGAAACAATACCAAAAATACAAAATTGTTAAGACATATAGACATTTATTATTCACTCTGTAAAAGCTGATAAGGTGTTCCATATCAATTAAAAGCTCCTAAGAGGTGATTTAAATGTTACCCATTCTGCTTTCATCTGCTGATTGCACCAACTAATGGTCCTCACAGCTGCCTAAGGTGACAGTAACTAGTTGGAGGATGAGAGAATATAGCTCAAAGACGGTTAAACTTTGTTTTAATTACATAAGCCAAAAAGCAATATATAGCGCTTTTGTTCACATAATACTTGTGAAAACTTGTAGGGGCCTACAAAAGAATTGGTTAATAGAATCTTTAGCTAGACTCCTCTTGCTTCTGAACAATAACTCTACAATATGAAAGGTCATTACAAATATTTGATAATTAGCTATTTATTCTGACACAAGAACATTTGAGGAAAACAACAAAGTGTGTTGGTTTGTGTATGCACTGGGATAGGGAACATATCTTATTTAGCAAAGACTATATTCTATATGATTCACTTAATATAATATATGAAAAGAAACATTGATTTCTCATTAAAGAAGTCAGTATAAAGGTTACCTTTGAGAAGGTAGTTTCTGAGAGGGAACATGAGAAGGGCCATTTAGGGTATTGGCTATATACATACATACACACACACACACACACACACACACACACACACACAAATATATATATATATACACACACACACATATACATATCTATGTATATTCATACATACATATATGTATATCTTTTTTAAAAAATCAGGATATTGGGAGGCCGAGGCAGGTGGATCACGAGGTCAAGAGATCGAGACCATCCTGGTCAACATGGTGAAACCCCGTCTCTACTAAAAATACAAAAATTAGCTGGGCATGGTGGCACGTGCCTGTAGTCCCAGCTACTCGGGAGGCTGAGGCAGGAGAATTGCTTGAACCCAGGAGGCGGAGGTTGCGGTGAGCCAAGATCGT